>CM021105.1:83644321-83801749 GCA_007115665.2 Sequoiadendron giganteum
AGAAATAGAAAGTTATTTATTCTAATACACTAAACGAAGACATCTAAATTTTATAATGTTGTAATATATATATATTTGGGACACCTAGTATGATTAGATTCTACATCAAACTAAGAGTTAACTACCTTGTTTAATTTCTTCAAATTTTGAGCATTTAACAAAATATTGTTATTAGGCACATCTCTCACTTCTAGGATATGTACTTATCATTTCTTATTTAATTGATTTTATCCTAGGATTTATGTATAGAAATTTGTTTTTATTGACATTTTTGGTTAATTGATGTGCTCCTCCACCATCGTAAGGTTTTACACTTATGCTATTTATTTTAGGGTTTTCAAATTTGATTAGTTTTATCATTTTTTATTTAAATTTCTTCACATCTATTTATTATAATGGATTCATGTGTACGCGTTGATGATTATTTGTATTTCTCCAATTCCTTGGATTAATTTCTAAGGGAATCCTTTGCATGAATCCTATGTTTTTGCACACCCAAATTATGATATTCAATATGTTTTTTACATATCAAGAGGTAGTTTGATGTCATTTTAATGTATATATACATGATAGTAAGCCCTCGGTTAACCCTTTTGTTCATTTATTTTCTCATACTATGATATGTTATTATAATTTTGTATTCGTGGAAGATAGCCTTAACTATTAGGATTCCATATTTCACCATAGCATGTTTTTTATGATATAATTTATATGCCTTTATGACATATATGTTAGAAAAATGAAACAAATGAATAAACAAGATATTTCTATGAGAGAAATAATGTGTAAAAATGTAAATAAAATAACATAATTATAGTTATGTGAATTGAAGAGATGTATAAATGTTAATATGATAATATTTTAAGGTGAAGCCACAATAGTGGTTTACAATTCCAATGAGGAAGGAAAAGTCACAAAAAATGAACCCAAGGCAAAAAATGTGATTTTGGGGGTTTGTACGAACCTGCTAGTTCAAGCGAACCCATTTGAATCTTGCATGCCAAAAAAACCAAAAAAAATGCATTAGGAAGGGTGGTTTGTTCGAACCAGGGTTTGAGCGAACCCCCCTTATCCCTCATTCTCCCCCTGAAACACAAAAAAAACCTATTTTTTTTCACTTCAGAGTTCTGTTTGAACATGAAAATGGCGGAGACTTCACAAATCCAACTGGAATCAGGTAGTCCTCGAAACGAGCTATCCAACGAATATAATTTTAATATGTTTTGGTTTTATTATGGCAAAGGGGCCCCTTAGAATAGTAGGGCTATAGCGGGTGCCAAAGGCTGCCAACTCACTTGGGCGGGGCAGGTCGGTGGGGTTTGTGGTGGGGTTTATTTTTTTAGTTTTATTAAACATAAGTTTTTCACCGAAAATGAAGATCTATGTTCTACACATGTGGAAAAATAGCAGATTATAAAAAAAAAAATTTGAAAAATATGAGTGCACCAGATAATGAAGTCCTTGATTCAACAAAAAAAAATGAATTTTGATATATAAAAAAAAATTTACGCGTTATATGGTAGCGCTATGTCTGAATTGTAATTGGTTTGACTTTGAAACTTGATTAAAGAAAAACTATTCAATAAAAAACTATCTAACCAAGTGGAAACACTAGATATCAGAGTTGTAACAAATCTAAATTCGAAAGAATTATAATTTTATCCTTAATGGAAAAAATGTTAAGCATTATACGATGTGCATCACTTTTTTAAAATGTTGTTTTCTGAAAAAAACTAGTTTTCAAGGGAGATGGAAAAAATAGTGCAATTTGATTCCAAAAAAATTGAAAAAAAATATTTTTAGAATCTACAGACAAAATGTGATGAAACTGTAGTTTGCATCATCTTCAAATTCCTCACGGTTTAGCCGCTATAGGTGCCTGAAAGTGAAGATTTAGTTAAAAAAGATTATTTCAGTGTCCAGTTTGGTTAAATATTGTAAACCACTATTGTGGGATCACCCTTTATTAGGAGCTCAAAGGGAAATTTCAAAGAAATGACTACATCCATCAATGTACATGTATGCCAAAGTATACAAAATGTATCACAATGTATGAAAATACTTGATCTACCCGTTTATTTTGTTAGATGTTTATCCACCCCACCCATGACCTTTGTGCTTCCCCCAAGGGCAACTGCCTAAGAATTTATCATGGTATGTGTGAGGAACAGCTAGTAAGATAAATTAATGTTGGCTATAAGATGTCGGGCCACAAGCCTAGTCATCAAAGATAGTAGGCAAATGGAAGTTGAGAAGGTGTCAGAGGTGACAACAAAGAATAATGAGGAAATTAACTTGCCTAAATATTGTACCAATATTAGAAAGAATGATTCTGAAAAAGAGCATTTGAAGTATTCCTAGAGGGAAGCTCCAAGAGGTGAAAACCCCAATGAGGTTGTCTTTGGTTCTATAGCATTCAAGAAGGCCAATGAAGGATTATTAGGGCTTGGAATATAGATGTAGTGGGAGTAGAAGGCCTCATTTGTGGAAGCAACTACAAAGGAATAGAAAATAGTAAGTCTTCTAAAAACCATAGATCCCTCTTCATTTCTTTGAATGGAGGCATGGTTCAAGCTTTAAAATATAAAGAAGGCAGGTTAAGGAACATGTAAATTTTATTTATTTATATAGACATAAACTTGCTAGCTACACCAAAAAAATAGATGAATGGATTACTAACATGTGTGGGGGAAAAATTAGGGATTCATGTATATTTCTGTAAGATGATATATAAAGGAATTTTTATGATATTTGTAAGAGTCATGGGATGCAAGAGAGAGTCATCAAAAAAAATACTAGAATATGGGAGCATCAATGTTTTAGGCTATCCCTTGGGCCCCAAAGGAAAATTTTGAAGAAATCGTTGTTAATTATTCAACTACGTGGATGGAAATCAGAAATGTTCCTCCCCAACTATGAAAATTTATACCCCAAATTTTGAAACCCTTAAAAAATTTATTATAAATTGAGGACTCAAGGGTTACCTGCCTCACCTAAATGCTAGGGTTTTGATGTCTAATCTTAATTATTGAAATGAAGATAAATAGGGGCTTCACAAAATGGAAAGGTAAGTCCAAAGGGTGGAAATAGACCCTATCTTTCTACTTTCATTAGGAAATGAGATCCCCACAATGAATTAATTATCAAACCTTATGTGAATCAACCCAATGTGAGAATCTTCATATTTCCTTATGTTTGAAGGACAGGGATCAAGGTCAAACAACACTTTTGGGAGAAAAACTAAAAATAGAAAATCAACTCCAAAATGCAATCTAACACTTGGATCTTGAAGATTAAGCATAAAATTGAGAGAAACAACAAAGCTTTTGGAAGATCTACGAGGGAATAACACTATGCGCCTATCATAAAATGTTGTTTTCACAAACTTGTCAGGGACTCATTCGCCCATGGGTGAATGGGTCTAGGTCTCCTGTTCTAGAAATTTTTGAATTGGAGATCTGAGTCTGAAACTTGCACTTCTTTCATGTACCTCTGAAGCTTCACTCTCGAATATGAATATGTGACAAATCTACAAAACAAGTTTCGGTCAAATCCCAAGTTTGGTAGTTAAACCTTGATGAAAAGAACAGATCTGAAAAATGAAAGTGTGTGAAAGCCCTAATCTTAAGTGTGTCTAAGATTACAAGAGCTTAAATGCAAAAAAACCCTACTCAAATGTGTTATAATAGGATCCCTAAATGAAATAATGAATAGTGGCAAAGACCTACTTTGAGAGATATCAAATCACCCTAATAGATCACAAATTTGAATATACCTTCCTTTAGGCAGAAAATAGAATGATAATAGAAGATGAAATCACGTAGGAAACAATTCCATAGGCATCTATCATCAATCTTTAATAATGCTTGATCTTATTAACAAAATGAACTTGAAGACCTATAAAAACAAATAGAATTTTTCTCCAAGACTTCAACTTTGAATGCTTGATTGATTTCTCCTTGCTTTTGAGTGTGAATCCTAGTGATCTCATGTGAATCTCTTTCTTGTCTAGTGAAAAATGTTTAAAATACTTAGCTTTATAGGCTTCCTTTCTAATTTCCCATTTATTAGATCTCAAAAGCCGACACTTAGAATTTGAATTTAAGACCTTAAAATGCCACCAAAAACATGTTTAAATTTGAATTTGTGAGCTTAAAGAGGACCCATTCACCCTTGGTTGAATGGGTCCTAACCAAAAAGCTCAAGACCTAATTTATTTTGGGGTATTAAATAGACTCATAGCATTTATTCAATGTGGGTCATAGTGTCAGGAAATAAATAAAATAAGCCTTGGGATGCATAATAAAGGCTATTAGGGGACCATTAATGAGGTTTAAAAATGCGTAAATGAGGGGTCATTAAAATAGGTCCAAATTAAGTATGAAATTTTACTTTCTCTTAGAAAGGAGTACAATTTTATACACTACATTTAGCCCCCACTTTAGCGGCCATATGACAATACGTGCATATGAAAGCTAAAGGAATAAAAGGATAGTCATATGGATTCATTCACAAGTATAGAGAATGAAGGCTCCATTGTAGCCATCTATAAAACCATAATGTTAGGAACTGCATCCTGCAACATCAATTTGTTAGTCATTCAAAAATATTCTTAGCATTTAACTTCTACAGAGAATCAAATTCGAGGGTAGATGCATGCCCCCCTGGATTTCACTTGCTTTATGGAGGTGGAATCAGAGTAGCCATGAAACGACATTGAATTATTTGGTTTTGTTGATGTGAACGCTTATAATAGGGTATTGTATTTACAACACCACATATTGACAAGAATTAGACTATATTGGGGATGAAATCATGAATCCAATGCAACAAATGACATCCAAAACGGAGGTCACTAGCCCCCAATATGCTGATTTGAATGAAATGTATGAATAAAATATACTTTTCTTTAATAGAATTTAGTATATATGAATGAAAATGACACTTTTATCTGCCATTTCGACATTTACCTTTTTGCAATTTACATTGGTGTAAAGTGATTGAAGATGCCTAGCAAACGAGCATACAAGCCTCTGAGACTTGAGATTTTGCGTGATGAGGTAGCGCGGGGTGAGCTCTTGCATATGGTAAGTGGATTCTACTCTACTTTGTCTTTGCATTCATGCATTTAGGTCATAAAAAGGGAAGCTTTGAGAAGCTAGAATGATGTGTACCTTGTTGCAAGAAGGTTGTTTTTAGGTCACAAAGGACTCATTTTCCCTTAATGGTGAATGAGTCCCTGTTATGGTTTGTAAAAATTGAGATTTGAGTTATGTTCTTCAAGATCTGCACTCTCATCTCCTTGGTGATCAGCTCCCGAAAACCTGTTAAAAAATTTGTAGCCTTCTTTCTGTGTTCTTGCAATATGAATGCCAATTTTGCAACTTGACAACTTTGACAATTTTTCTTCAAACCTATTCTCCACTTGATCTTTAACCTATGAACCTGCAAACACACATTCAAGAGGAGAAAAAAAAATTGGTTGTTATTGGATAGGGTTTTCCTAAGTCAAACCCCTTGTAGGTAATTATATCAAATGATGAAATAATGAAATTGAATTGTGAAACATGAAATATGCAATGTTGATACCTTGGAAGTTGTCTTACAATGTAAATCTACAAACTAACATGAAGTGGCCACGAAGAATGTAGATCTTGCTCTCAAATTAGATGTGAAACAATGCTTCCAAGTAGATGCTCAATGCTACATCAACAATCTTAGCTCAACAACATTGTTGAATGCACTGTTCCTTTGACATGATGAAATGACTTTGAATTACTAAAATAAACTCTTGATAATCTACCTTTGAATGCCCTTGAGATGCTCTATAATGCTCTTTCTCTTGATCTCATGAAGTCACATAAAATTGCTAGGTTGCTTAGGATGAAAGTATGTGAATTAACCCCATATTTATATTAAATCTAGAGATTAACCCCAAAATTCAAATAATTCAAGCGGACATCAGATCTAGAATTGAAAATCATTAGGATCTTGCCACAATTAAATTCAAAAATGGGTGTCCTATGTGAGGAGGACCCATTCGCCACAAGAGGCGAATGGGTCCTAACACCATTTTCTAGGACCTTTAATTTTCCAAATTAAATGTTATGCAATATCATTATTGGGTGTTAGGATAGATCCTTTGAAAAGTGTAATTAATAGGGCTTGAATTTGAATTAAAGGACCAATTAAACTCTAATTAACCACAATTAATTAATTAAACCCTAGATGACAGTGTAATTCAACACTTTACAACACCCCAAATAAGGTACAATTTAAGTCTATTTTGTTTAAAAGGGCCCTAGATTCAATGTGAATGTGTACAACACATTATAGCACTGAGATATTATTAGGTTAATTTTATGTCACTTACTCCCAAATTAAGTGTGAAAAAGGGTTACTTTTTTCTACACCACACTATGACAAAATGTCACCTCCCCCTTTAAACACTTTCCCTTTGCCAAATTCGTTGTAAAAGAAAAAATTGACTCCTCTTTTTCAAATTTTTAACTAAGACAAAAAGAAATTGTCTCCCCTCTTTGACAAGCTTTAGAGATAATATAAACCACTAGTAGTTAAAAAAAACATTAGTGGTTAGCAAAAAGATATGATTAAAACAAATTTTGAATTAATTATTATTGTGTAACCATTAATGTGTTGGCAAGAGAGTCGTTTGATTGTTGATGGGAGACCAGGTCTTATGTGCCAAGTGTGGAGGTCATGTGGGAGTGATGACAAATGCCTCTTCACTGTATTTTGATCTTGCACACCTCTATTTCTAAGAAGTACCAACTTCTACCCAATCCTCTACCTATGACAGATTTTGGTATGCCGCCAAGGAACCAAATTTGTGCCACCAAATGATGAATCAATTTGAATGTGCAATCAACAGATTAAATCCACAGTGTGTGAGTAATCTCGGGGGTCTCATAATAGCCTTCATATGACGACCTATGGCTAGAAATGTATCGTGCCTCCGTGGGATAATGTGCCTATGAGCAAGCACATAGCCTGGTTGGGATATCACACCAAATGAAAGGGTCTAAATCTAGTTTCTTTTCACATGAAAATCGCGTAGGCTCCTCCCACTCACCCCTTTTGGGCTGCAAATACTGAGGCTATGGCTATATAGCCCTGAAAATGCACCCGCACATCCATGCATCATGCCTAAACAACAGTGTTGGAACCCTTGACTTAACCCTTACCGACTCTTGTTGTTGTCCATTATCCATGCCAGTTAACTATTGGCTACTCTAGTTTAATGCCAGATAACCATTGTGAAACCGTTACATGCATTCAACAAGCTCTTTAATAACTGCCCTAAGAAATTAAAAATATCTACGCCATGCAAATCAAAGCTATTCTTCAAAGATGTGAAATTCATAGAAAACGTCCCTTTCTCCCTTCGTTTTCAAGGATCTGATGCATTCTGTGATGAGATTATCAAATTATTTTGCTAGAGGGAAGTGAAAACAGTCAACAGATAAGATATCTTTGTGTTTCCTTTTGATATAACATTAAAAATCATAGAAATTCTTTATTGTTCTTTACAAAGATCTAATGTGCAATGCCTCCTACAATAACAAAGATCTAGTGTGATTCCTCCTGTTTGAACTAGTTATTTTGGTTTGGTCTCCTTGTGTACTGCATGAATCTCTTTCTACTTTTTATTCTTTTATGTTTTTGTCTGAATCGATAGAAAACATTATTTCTGAGGGTTTTTCTCTCTTATTTGAATGTGCATACTAGTGTCCATAGTTTGTTCAAGTTAGCTATTTTGGCACATTCTTCCTGTGTTTGGGGTGAACATTTTTTGTCCTTTGATCTTATAGGTCATTTATATCTGAATTGATGGGAAACATGTTTTCTCCTTACGGTTGGGGTTGATGTTTTCTTCCTTTTATCTTGATGCAGGGGCAGTTTTTCTTTCTTGTCGCCTTTGTGTTTCTTGCTTGTTTTGTGCTTGTTTGTTAATGCTTTTGTTTTAATAATGATCACCATTTATTTTTGGTTTGGAACAGAACAGGGGATTATTTTGGTGGAAGAACGGTCGACTGAGAGAAAACTTCCTTCCTAGTTTTGAGTTTGGAAAACAATAGAAATTGGAGAAAAAAAAATGTTATTCCTTAGGAAGCATTGTAATTTGTTGGTATCAAATTCAATACTTTCATCGTGAAATTGTTTTGTCATTATCATATGGAGCAAGTGTTGTAAACTGTGTAATGAAATCGAGGAGCAATGAATCATTGAGTTTTTTGTTTGAGTCTTCCTTGTTCTTTGTTGAAGTCGACTCTAGTGATAGAGCAACTTGTGAACAATGTTTGAAATATGATAAAGTGAATTGCCTGCAGCTTTTTCTACAATGTGCATTGTCGCTATGTTTCCTCTTGATTGAAGAGTTTCATGTTGGTATTTGTCATTGAGTTTTCTTTCCTCAATGACTGGTTGTCATTATATCTTATGGGTCATTTATAGCTGAATCGATAAGGAACATTTCTAAGGCATTTCTTTCTAATTTGAATGTGTAAATTTGTTAAAGAGAACTTAAGCAAGTTGTTTCCATTTACTAACTTGGTCATTTATGTATTGTAACTTTGTTTCTTTCTCTAGATAGTTTGCACTTCTTGATTTTGGTATGCAAGGATCTAGTAGGAAGGCTCTATTGCTCTCATGTGGCTCTATCTTACAAAAAGATCCTTCAAAGTTGTTGTCTAACATATATGGGCATAGTTTTTTTTTATATTGTGTATGTATTTTAGTATGATTTATAATGTAATTTGCATTGGTATGGGATTTATTCAATTGCTTGGCTTGTTTTGGGAAACACTCTTTCAATCAAGTTGCATAATACACAACTGCCATCGATGACATGACATGACATGACACATGAAATTAAGCTAATGCCAATGGTGCACAATGGATTCCTATTGTAAATTTAAGCTAAACCTGTTGTTGTTGTGCATAACCTCTTGTTTCAACTTTATCTATCCATGTTTCATGTGCTTGCAAAGCTAAGCCAATTGCATTTTTTTGGGTTCCTTGGATTTTTTTCCACAACATTTAAATCTAATAGTAATCTCAAAATGATTTGTAGAAGATACGAGGCCTAGGGCCTATTGATTTTCTAGTCAAACAAATGACACTTTGATTGTTACATCCAATTCTCATTTCTAGACAACATGATTGTATGTTATTTCAACATCTAACTACTTGCTCCTCCAAACAAAGTATAAACATAGCCACTGGAGGAACCTCTTACTATCTAGATTCCAAACCCACATAGAATCAACAAAGCCCTATATATCTAGTGTCCCAAAGGAAACAAGGTCATTTTAAAAACATTTTTATAAATAAAAAAGTGTGGGTATTTGCAGGATCATGATGAGCCAAAAAGTGGTGATATGTAAGTGATATGATGGCCCGTGTGGCTGCCGACTTTTTTTTTACCCAAATTTAATGAAATGAAAAGGGTTTTTAAAGGAGATTCTTAGCTTTCCACCAATGTAAATTATTCTTTACTTTGAATTTAATAAATAATTATTATTCATTTTCTATTTGAATTATGACTAAAGACCTGATTGATAGGCTAGTTGAAAAACATCTATAGCTTTCAAATGGTATCACATTTTTTGAATCTAAAACATATGTCACATTCTATGCTTCTCATACTATAGGATTAAAAAAAAATTGAATTTCAAGAAGTTTCGACCAAGTTAAGGTGGACAAACATATAAGTTTTTTTATTTTTTAAAATTTGTAATAAAAAAATCATAATTAATTATTTGCTTGGAAAAAAATTACAAAAAAATATGCATCACATCAGGACAAAATTCCTCTAGTCATATTTAAAATCTTATAAAAAAATATTGTCATTTTACTGTGATAAGGGTGGTCAGACAGACACCTACTTCTTATTTTTTCCCTGAAATTTAAATACTATTGCATTGAAATTTCAAATTTTCACCAAATAGATTTAAAAAAAAAAAAAACCTATTAGTTTAGAAACTGCATTCAATTTTCTACAGATTCTTTTCTTACATATTTTTGAAATAATATAGATAACTTATTCAAATTTTTACATCAAGTTGTCTAACTCTGATTTTCTGAATTTTCATCGTTACTTAAGGGTCTGGCTTTTCCATGATGATCATACACATACCCATGTCTAATATCTAATTTCACCTTTAAGAGATAAAATTGTCAAAATGGCATGTGCAATGAAGGTTTGTGTGGTTTCAAAGGCTTTAATTTAGGTTTGGTGGCGTTGGCTTTGTGCATTGCTTGCAAAGACCTTGTTAGGGGCATTCTCCACATTTTTAGACTCATGATAATAAATGCAATGGTTAAAAGTCACATAGATATTTCAAAACCCTTTTCACATAATTCCAATGTTCATCACTAGGATTTGTGATAAATTTACTCCAGACACCCATTGCTTGGACAATATTTGGTCTTGTACATACACATAATGCTTCTTGTAGCACTAGCATATCAAGATTTATGCAATATTTTCAAGATCATTTGTTATTCTAGAAAATTGTCTTAAAGATAAATTAGTGGCAATAAAAAAGGAATACTATTTGGTTTGCGATCATGTATGGAAACAATATTGCAAAATAATATCAATATACTTCTTTTGATTTAACCATATTTTTTTGTTTTAATCTGATCCCTGTTGATTTCCATACCCATGTTATATTTTATGGCCCCTAAATTTTCCATATCAAATGTACCTAATAATTGACCCTTAAGTTCCCTAATGATTATCTTATCATTTATAATAATTAACATATTATCAACTTATAAGACAATGATTATTACGTGATCATCAACTAATTTAAAAGAAACACAATGATCAACTTCACTTTTAATATAGTCATGAACTAATGTGAAGCTATCAAAAATTTTGAAACCACATTCTTGATGATTGCTTTAAACCATACAAAGATCTCTTAAAGGAATTACAAACCAAGTGTTTTTATCCCTTCACCACAAAATTATTAGGTTGTTTCATAAATAAATTTCTCATCAAGATCCCCATGTAGGAATTTTTTTTTTCATGCATTTTCTCTTCCTTTAAATCGAAAATAATAATAAGAGGGTGAACCCACAAAAGTCGTTTACAATTCAAATGAGGAAGGAAAACTTCCAAAAAATGGCCCCACTAAAAAAAAAAATCGTTTTGAGGGGTTCAAACGAACTCAAGGTTCGAGCAAACTCAAAAGGGGTTCGATCAAACCCATGTGTTTTCCATTATGGAAGGGGGTTTGCTCGAACCCCCCTTTTCCCACCTTCCCACCCTCTCTCACAAAAAACTTCCAGATTTTTGACCTTCAAAGCGCAAGTTGAGGATGAAAATGGAGGAGACTTCACAAACCCAACTAGAAGATGGTAGTCCTCAGAATGAGCTATCCAACAAATATAATTTTAATATGTTTTGGTTTTATTATGTATGTGTTTTTTTAGTTTTATTAAACATAGGTTTTTCACCAAAAATTAAGCTCTTTGTTTTGCACATGTGGAAAAATAGAAAATTATCAAAATAAAATTTAAAAAAAATATGTTTGTGTTGGCTATTGATGTCCTTGATCCATTAAAAAAAAAATTGAATTTCGATACATACAGAAAAATTTATGTTGTATACAATCCGCCTATATCTGAATTACAATTGGTTTGACTTCGAAACTTGATTAAGGAAAAAATATTCAATAAAAAACTATGAGACCAAATGAAAGTGCTAGATATCGTAGTTACAAATATAAATTCAAAAAAAATAGAATTTTATCCTTCATACAAAAAAAATTATGTTGTATATGGTGAGCGTCACTTTTTTTAAATGTTGTTTTCTGAAAAAAACCAGTTTTTGTGGGAGATGGAAAAAAAAGTGCAATCTGATTCCAAAAATTTTGAAAAAAATATTTTGAGAATCTACAGACAAAATTTGAGGAGACTCTAGTTTGGATCATCTTCAAATTCCTCACGGTTTAGCCGCTATAGGTGCTCGAATGTGAAGATTTAGTTAAAAATAATAATTTCAGTGTCCAGTTTGGCCAAAAATTGTAAACCACTATTGTGGGATCACCCAAGATAAAATGAATTTAATATATTTTACATACAAGAAAAAGTTATTTTGGCATGCTTATCATATTAGAGACCTTCCTCATAGAAAAAATTTAAAACCTAATCTACATCTCAAATCAGATATAGTTCTAAGGTTCTTCTATAATCAATGGTCAAGAATTAACCTAAGAAATAAAGGGTTCAAGAATTATCCCTCTAGTGAGTAATGGCCTTACTAAAATTTACACTCTCATGATTTATATGAGTTGTTCAAACTCTTGTAGTATTGTGAGTTGATCAACTGCTTGGATTTATTTTGATCTTTGTCATAAACCTCTTGACCTTGTTGAATGGAAATACTTGTATACTTATCCATGGTTGGGACCATGAAAACTATATCGAAGAATTTTGGATCCAATATCATCATACTTTTCCCAGAAGAATCTCTAACACTCCTATCATCCCTGATATAGTGTGAAGCAACCTGGGTGTTGGCACGAAGTTGAGTCCACTTTTTGGCCAAAAAATGGAAGTGTTTTCCTTGATTTTCAAAATTTGACACATTTGACTTTAAAATTTGAAGCACTTAGAATGGAATCTTCAAAAAATTCACTAATCATAAAATGTATTACTCGGAGTCTAGTTTCCAAATATGTAATTTATCTCAATACCTAGATGATACAAATTGAGTTTCAATAGGCATTTCTTAAAACCACTATTTAAAAGTCACTTTTTTTTTACCATACCATGCATGTGTACATCATCCATATTTTGACCTAAATTATCGTATTTTTCTAAATCATTTTGGGAAAAGATTTGTAACTCACTGAAGCACGTTTTCGATATTTGTTTGTAAATTTTTATTGAATATTTTTTTTGTTAATTTTTTATTGGCCATATTTGGTGTTTTGAAAAATCGTTGTGTACGTCACGCATAAGATGACCTAAACTTATCATTTTTTTATTTTTGTTAATTGAAAGAATTGTGAGAAGTACGTTCTCATGCAATCCGTTCGTCAAAAAATTATGTTAATAAAAAGTTATTAAAATATTAAAAAACCCTGATAATTCAAGTTTATGGCCCTGTTTCATCAGAAATTAATTGAAAAATAGAAAAATAATCCAATTGTAAAAAAATTATATATTTGGAATCTACACTGTCTCATCTATAATGGGTTTTAATTGTGTCAAAAAATTTAGCAAAAAAAGTCGTTAGCCATATGACCAAACTCACTATTTTTCTCTAACATTGTTAGGACCTTCAATTTACAGGTCAACCCATTTTGAAGGCTTAGGTTCGGAATCCCAAATATTTTTCCGAAGCAAAATCCAAACCAAAAACCCAACCACAAAGCAAGGTGGATTTCATATTTTTAGAAACGAGATCCTATTTTGTAAATCGGGATCCCGTTTCCTAATATTGAATGTGGCGACCGTTGGTAGGGAAACGGGATCCTGTTTTATAAAACAGGATCATGTTTCTAATGTGGGGACCGTTGGCAAGGAAATGGGATCATGTTTCCTTTGTTGGCAACATAAGGGCAAACAACTGAGATGGGGGGTGAATCATTTGTCTTCAAAATTATACTTATTAAACTTATTCTCAGATCTGATAATTAAACATGAAAGAAAGAACCATCACCACATCAGAAACACACATAACACTAAGATTTTTGCGTTTAAACCCTGTTAGGGGAAAATCCACGGTGGAGGTTAATCCACAAGTTTATACTCTGTTAAAAGTATAGTAAATAGGGAATGCACATGCATTCAAGCATACTGCCTAGAACTCACTACTCAAATACAAAAAGGCTTACTGCCCAAAGGAAGACACGCTATCTTACAATCATATTCAGATTAAATCCATCTGAGAGATTTTGAACTGAGAAGATAGCATCTGTTAATGCTTGATTACAATTCTAGTTAAGCACATGAACACTCTTTCTTCTGCTCACTCTTCTTCACACTTTACTTCTGCCTTCGAAAGATTTGAACTTTATTCACACATAGCACTCGCACTTCGCACATCTCACATGTCTCAAATGATGTAATCAATCACTCATATATATTATATCTGCAACTTCACCAAAATTTTAGAACTTATTTGATCCCTTTAAGAAATGTCATATAACTTGACCCCTTAAGACATCGATTTACGGTTTAGGGTAATAGACAGACTAGTTTATGAATATTTTTTATTTTATGAATAGATTGACTATTTCCGTAATAGAAACACATAATTATGTATTATTAAGATTGAGTTTGATGTATATTTTAACTTGATATTTTATTAATTGAATATAAGATTATTTTATTTAACATTTTTCTCATTAATATTTCCTACTTAAATGAATTTTATGATATAAAATGTATAATAAAATTAGTTAATGTTGAATTATCTTATTTTATTTTTGATTGTTTGGAATTGAAAGAACCTAGAAAATAATTTAGAAAAGAAAAATATTTAGATTCTTTTAGTGTCTAGGTGACTAGTGCAAATTGAGATTTTAGACTAGAAACTACAAGCCTAATTAACAATTAATTGACTAGAATGAGAGTTAAGATTGTCGAAAGACAAGAGACAACACATGCAAACAAGAAATGAAAACAAGGCATGACTAAGATAGATCAAAACATAAAATAGAAATGAATGAAAATATTATCTAATTAAGTGACAATTGAAAATGGATTGTACACTTGGATTTGCGAAATTGTTAACTAAATTTGCAAACAAACATTGATAATTTATGAATTGTAACTATTCTTTAACATATTGTTTTCTAATCTAATTATAATTTAACATTGAAAGTAAAGTTTGAAACAAATTGTAAATTCTCCATACAATGCAAATGGAATTTAAAACATTTAAGCAATGTAAATAATTCTTTTCCATTATCAAATATTCTTCAGCTCGAAATCAAGGTTTTCAAATGCAAAATGATTTTTTTGATTTCAATTTAGGGTTTTAGCATTTTTTTTGTTTTGATTCAATATAGGGTTTCAATCTAAGCAATTAGGGTTTTTAATGCAATTTGTTTGTTTCATTTGAAACTAGGGTTTTCAAATCCAATTTGTTTTGTTTGATTTGAACTTAGGGTTTCAAAAAGCAATTAGGATTAAATTCAAATGCAATTTTTATTTTTTTATTTCAATTTAGGGTTTTTTCAATGCAATTATTTTTGTTTCCAAGTTTAATTAGGGTTTTCAACAACAATTGTTTTTGGTTTGATTGAACAATTTAGGTTTCAAATGCAATTTTTTTTGTTTCCAAGTTCAAGTTAGGTTGATTTTTTTCTTTCTATTCAATTTCTTCAGGGTTTCATTGCATTTTTCCATCTAATTCTACAAATACTCATTTCTACTTTACAGAGAAATAAAATGCATAAAACAATACAAATAAATTGAATAAAATGGGTTAACAAAAAAAATTAGGATGGTGGCATACTTGGAGCTCGCTCAACTGTCGTTGTTGTCCACCAGACGAATTTGGGATCCCGTGCAGAATGAAATGAGTTTTGTTCTTTTTAAATAAATACTATCTCAAAACGAGATCCCAATTATTAAAAAATGATATCCTGCTTTTTACAAAACGAGATCTCGTTTTGTAATAATTGGGATCCCGTTTTGAATTTAGGCTCAGGCTCTCGAACCTAAACGGGATCTCATTTATGAAAATTGGGATCCTGTTTTTGCATGTCGATCTCATTTTTTTGGCTAAGGAAAAAACTTCCACGTTTTGTGGACTCAACTTCTTGCACTTACCCACCTATAGAACAAATTTTGAGCAATGATCAACTACTAGAAATGAAGCAACTCGATGAAGATTGTTGTGGATGATTGCTTGCAAGTCCCCTTCCAGTAGCTTCTTTTCTATTCTCTTTACAAAGTCCTCCATGTCAATGTGACCAATTTCAGTGTCCTTGATCTCATCGATCTTGTAGGTTACCACTGCGGGTGGGTATACACCTTGGTACTTATACTTCATCTTGTTTTTCTTAGAGGGTGAATGAGATTCTTTTGTTGTCATTAAGAACACAAACGATCACTGGAATTCACCTTTGAAGAACACTTGATAAGAATCTGAAGGTAACTACAAGGAAACCTGGATTAATTCAATGTTAGGAGCATATGCATTATGGGAGAAATTTGGAATGTATGAAGCTAGGAAAGCACTTTAGAGCGAGCATGCATGAGCTATGGAGGATGAATAATAGAGAAAATCTAAAAGGAACAAAGTTTGGAAAGCGATTTGAAATGATTTTGAGAATTAGTGAAATTACTGATTTTTGTGTAAGAGCATTGAAAATCAATGCCCCTACATTTGGAAGGCATTTTGTGTAAAAGCGCTAAAGAACAATGCCTCCTCATGTTTAAAAAGACTTGGAAGGAATCATGCATAGGCGTTATTTTTTAGTGCCTTGACATCTCAGCGAAGATCATCTTGTTGTGCTAGCGACAAGAAACACCACTTTCACATCTCTTAACTTGGGATGAAGCTTTGCATGTAGAGGTGGTGAAAATCACCACCTATGCATTAAGGGGTGATGAGTTAAATTTTTGAGTCATCAAACATGTTGAGGCGGTGAAAATCACTGCCTCAATACTTGAGACTTGAATGTAAGTTCTACATGCTTGCGTGGTGAAAATCACTACTTATGCTCTACGGTAATGACTCATGTTGTGTAAGGGCAGTGATTTTCACCGCCCTGACACCAGGGGAAAAATGGATGTAACAATGGTGATTTTCACCGCTGTTACAATATGCTTTAGAAAGTTCGATCATGCAAAGGAAATGTGATAGCGGCAAAAATGACCACTTTGACACCAATCAAAGATTTCACTTTGTGTAAAGAATGGTAATAAAGACCACTTGTGCAACATGACACTTGGGAAGAACTTTACGACAAATTTTGAAAGAGGAAAAATGGTAAATCTCTAATCATGGCGATGGATGATCAAAGACAGATGTCAAAAAAATTGAAATGAGGGTGAAGGATTTTAGGAAACAATGATCCCTTTGAAGGAACCCAAAGCAAAATTTAAAAATAAAATAGATGGGAAAAAAAAACCAAAAACAAATGATAATGAAAATAAAATGACAGTAAAGAATTATCATAAGCATCACCAAACCCTACAAGACAAGGCAGAGAAAGAATGAAAAGAAACAAAGAACATACATATAGAACATGGAAAAATGGAAACCATAGACCAACAACCACGTGAGATCCGCCAATCTAACACTCAATGATGATCTCAAATGCAGAAGGCACAAAGAAAAATGGAAGTAAATAGGTTGAACAATCATAAATTGAATTAAAAATGACTTAAAAATCCATTTAAAGGGATAAATGAATTGCAATTAATGAATTCCAAGTGCATTAATTTCACGTGTGGGAGATTGGGCGGGAACATGTAAGGGTGATGAAAATCACCGCCCTGACATATTCAAAATTGAATACCAAAGTGCATAAGCGGTGAAAAACTCCGCTCTAGCATGCCAAAGACCTTAACAAAACAACAAATGCAGAAGTGCTAAAAATCAGTGCTCCAACATGTGAAGGGAAGGAGAATGTGTAGAGGTGTTGAAAAATAGTGCTTCTGCACACATAATTTTTTTTACTTTTCTCATGTAGGGGCGCTAAAAAACAACACCCTTACATGGGCAAAAAAAATTCTAGCTCCCGAAAATTGAAAAATGGCATTTGTTTTGAAGGTTTTCAAAAAATGATGAAAGATGAGTGCTCGAAGGGATGATTCAAGGCTCAGGACCACATGTGAAGACAAATTAAAATCACATTGTTTTGCGTGCTTAGAGTGCACGAGTCTCACACTTGCAAACCACTGTTGAGTCATCGAAAAACAAGTTTCAGGTGTTGTTTAATGGTAAGCCAGCTGCCATTTAATGGTAAGCCAACTCCCATTTAATGGTAAGAACCTCCAAAATATTAGGTAAAAGCCTCCAAAATCTCACTTATCACATAAAAGCTAGATAAATATTGATTTGACATCTAGATGGGAACATTCTATTTCTATTTGTAGTGTTTTTTTATTAATTTAATAGTAAATTTTTTTTCATTTGTATTGCTTTATGTTTTAAATTTGTATGCAAATATTTCATAATAAGATAATGCTTTATTTCTTTAAGGGAAAAATCTAGATTTTTCAAAGTTTATTTCATTCCATTGTTTAGAGAAATATTATTAATCATTTAATTCCACCACATGCAACTAGAATTTGTTGTGCATCCATGCATAAACACATACTCTCTAAAATATTAATATGTACATATAGTTTTCTATTGACGCAATCCTTGAACCTCCTTTAGGTGCAAGTTCTAGTTAAAAGTAGATGGTAATGAAACTAATAATTTAAAACATAATAAAATTATTATGTAAATATATATTTGAATAAAAACATATTACAATTGAAATATTAATTAAATTTTGATCGAAAAAATATAATTATATTATCACAAACAATATTATTATTAATTTTCTATACACATTTCAATTATATTATATTTAATTTGTGTTTGCATTGTACTTTAAAATAATGTAAATAATCAGTTTATGTATTTCTACAATTTATTAATGTAATTACATAATGTAAATAATTTGATATTTGATAATTATATAGTAAAAAAAATATTAAATGACTAATATCATTTTTTAAATTAAATCCATATTACAATAAAAACATATTCAATATTAAACCATATTAGATTTAATTCTATTAAATTTATAAATATATAGTTTTTCCAATAGTTTATTTTATAATTTTTTCTTACATTAATTATAGATTTCACAATTAACTATATTCTACATTTAATTCTATATTTTAAATTATATTTTATATGTTAAATTTTATATTTATTGTATTTTATATTTTATTGAGGTATATGTTTTAGATTTAGATTTTATTGAGGTATATATTTTATTGACTGAAAAGAATTTAGATTTATAATTCAACATTTAACTTTATATTTTATATTATATAATGTATTTTGCAGTTTGTATTTTACATAAAAAAAAATGCTTTCTAGGGAAAAAGACCCAATTGTTGCCCATGATCCAATACCCATTCACTCCTTGTTCACCTGATCCCCAATAACCATTTACATTTTAGTCATTACATTGTTTTAATTATGCCAATACAAATTTACAAATTACACCAATATATGTTCACTATTGAATGTGTAGTTGACCAAAAACAATAAAACACATTGAAAACTATTGAAAACACATTTTTAACTATTGAAAACACTTTAAATTTTTGTGGGTTTTTATTGTTTGTCTAATGAACGGGTACTGGCGAAGTGGTAAAGATGTATGGGATGAAGGTTTTAAAACACCTTTTTTGAACACCTTTCGCTTTGTAGGCTCCACAAGGAGCATTTTAAATACCTAGAAACCAATTTTTTCTTTTCAAGGTCCTAACTCGGACCTATTTTGCACGAATAAAAAAAATAAAATTATATTATAAATTTCATATGAATTAAAAAATTTAAACCAAATCAAAATAATTCCAAAAAAAATAAAGCACATGTTTTATAAATTTCTCACCTACCACGACCTTTTTTAAACAATTCATAGCAAAAAAAAAAAAATAGTGAGGTCCGTGTCACAAAACTCAAATTTAGGTGGGATTTAAAAATAGGTGTCAAGTAAATCATAAAGATTATCCCATATGCATTAACATCAAAGAGGGAAAAAAATAAACCCATTCATTGTTAGCAATTTTAAATGACTCGAATAAATGAACTCTTGGTGACTGCTCGAGTCAACAAAGTGGTGAGATATACATCATGCATGAGGATGCATGTATGGGTACATCTTAAGGGCTCGAAACTACAATAGCTCATATTGTTCATTGTGCTTGTTTCTTATAGTAATCAATAGTAGATTTAAATCTTTCACTTGTGCAGTCATGCTTTATGCATTAATGATCCATACTACGAATGTCATTAAATTGTGTTGTGACTACTCTAGTAAGTCTATGTGCATTGATATGTTTATTTACAATTATATTCTGAAAAAATTATTTATCCATTTATTATCCATTAATATCTTGAAACAAAAGCACGATGCATTGCACCTTATTAGTGTTTACAGAGCTAACCAAATAGTACATGAGTTTATATTTGTATTCCTACCAAAAAAAACTAAAAATGTTTCTTTTCCTAGAAAAGGTACATTCCCATCAACAAAATGTTCTCTTTTATTTGTATAAGCGAATGAATTGCATGTATTCATATTGATGACCCAAGTTTAATTGGTCTACATCAATTCGATATGTTCATCAAAAAGACAAGAAATGGGTCAAGGCTTTTCCTCTTTAAGAGTTTATGAAGCTTCCACTATACCATAAACATTAGGGGAGAGGATTCAAAAGTTGAGCATGTTTCAATAGTTGTGATAGTAGTTGTTTATATAGTGTCCAATAGTTGTGATAGTAGTTGTTTATATAATGTCCAATAGTTGTGACTTGACTATCCATAATTAAACAAAGTGTATTCCTTTGATCTAAAAAGCAACCAATCATGCGATGCCACATCAACGCTCAACTACCCATGATGGGAATGCACAAGTATTGCTCAATGTTCTTTTTGGGCCTTTTTGGACACCTTGACAAAAAGCATGCTAATGTGGCATCATATTTAATGATGTGGTCCTGAAACGAAAGTTATAAGCAAGGGACTTGCCAAGTAAGTTGCTATAAATAATTGGGAGTGATTTGAAATTTCCACATAAGATTTTGAGAAGCGCGAAGTTAGGGTGCACAACTACTAGGTCCTCTCCCCTAATGTGCATGATTCAATACCTTGGAGAACTTTGATTAGTTTTAAACTCTTTTTGATGTTATGTTTTTAAAATCATAGCACAACACGATTAATGTGGGTTTTTCATTTTACACTAAGATAACAGCCACAATCTAGCTATTTTTTTCTTTAAAATTTGTTTCTTAAGATAACAGCGACAATCTAGGTTATTTTTTACCCTAAAATTTGTTTCTTAAGATAATATTTTTTTTAAAGAATCTATTAGATTTAAGATTACTTGAAAGCTCAAATGCAACAACAAATTTAGATGAAATTTGTTTCAAAAGAATCTATTAGATTTAAGGTTACTTGAAAGCTCAAATGCAACAACAAATTTAGATGGCCTTCGCTAAAACAAGCTAAGAAAACACTGTAGAGGAAGTGTCATTCTATGATTATCACAGTGATAGGAAGTTGGAACTGGTTTAGCCAAGTAGTCCTATATCAAATTTTATTGAAACTTAAATAATTTATTCATTACATTATCTTTTGAATGTTAGTGTCATCCATGGAGGACGTAAAGTATTATGAAAAATATTTTACCTGGTAGAACTATCATAATGACAAGTCCCATCAACAGGCTGTGTCTTCGAAATCAAATAGAGATGATGTCAGAAAAAGTTTGCAATACAATTAAATAATCCTAAAATTAAATGAATTCCCAGTACCATGTGCTTGTCCACCGATGAATCAACTTGATCGTGCAGTTGCACTGATTGAGGAAAAAGCAAATAAAAGAATCCTGCCTTCGAAGCTAATAATCTCCCCTGGTTATTCCCTCGCAAAGGACGGTATTTGTAGTCGGCCACTTCTTGCCGGAGATTTCAATTTTCCTGGAAATAAATTGTCCCGTAACTATTTCCCAGATAAAGGTTGTGTGTAATTATGAGGAGGATATAATCCAGAGCTGTGTTTGTTCTAGGTCACCTTGCTTCCATCTGAGTGACTGAGGTTTCATTTACTGAAGGAATTGTCTCGGATGTCGTGTAAGATGATGTTCCCTTCTCATACTCTTCAACCCCCGAGCTTGATATTGACTTTGATTTGGATGTTGATGAAGCATGGTTTTCGCTATTACTTACAAAAGCAGGGTTTGAAGGATTTGGCAATGTCACGGAACTGCTAGAGAGCATCATAACAACATTAGACATAGCTGGACGAAGTGTTGCATCAGCCTGTACGCACAAAAGCCCAACATGAATGCATCTTAAGGCCTGCTCCTCACTGACTTGTGATGCCTTTGAATCTACCAGATTCAGGGCATTTCCTCTGTTGAATAATTTCCATGCCTGCATCACAGCTCATTAGATCATAAGAGAGTTTGGATGACTATTAACATTGAAAAGTAAGAGTTGAGAAAATATAGGCAATGGGAATTCCAGTTTCTTACCCACTCTAACAGGTTTTGCATATGATATGGAAGATCAGTATCAGTGTTTTTCCTTCCACTGATGATCTCAAGCAAGACTACTCCAAAACTGTAAACGTCTACTTTAACTGACAACTGCCCTCGCATTGCATACTCTGGAGCCATGTAACCACTGCATTCAAATTGAAATTATTATTAATGTTTTTTTTAAATTAAAATATTTATAAATGAAAAGTAATTGGCTTATAAGTACAATTATTTAGAAAAGAAATTCACAATTTCAATTCTTTAACCATCATCAATTTAAATATAAAAGCACAAAACTACATTATCTTTATGATGCTTACTATGTGCCTGCAACTCTTGTTTGAATTTGCGTCTTGTCTTCAGGAAAAAGTTTGGCTAAGCCGAAGTCAGCTATCTTTGGATTCAATTTGTGGTCAAGCAAAATATTATTTACTTTAATATCTCTATGAATAATTCGCAGCTGTGAATCCTCATGAAGATAGAGAAGCCCACGTGCAATTCCAAAGATGATGTTATGACGCTTTTGCCAATCTAGCTCTCTACCCTTCTCTGAATCTGTTATCCCAAATTTTTAGAACGTTTGTAACCCTTTCATCTTTCTCAAAGTAAATTAAGACTGAATGAAAACTTACCAAAGAGAAATGTGTCTAAACTCTTGTTGGGAAAATACTCATAAACAAGCAACCTTTCATCTCCCTCGGCACAACATCCTAACAGCTTTGCAAGGTTTCGATGCTGAACATTAGCCACTAATTTCACTTCATTCATAAATTCTTTCTTTCCTTGTGCTGATTTGGCAGAAAGTTTCTTTACTGCTATCTCATTTCCATCCCTAGTTATTCCCTAACAGATTAAAAAAAACAAACAAACAGATTCAGAACTCTCCATTTAAATAGACCTAGTGTAGACCAGGATTAAACTATTGACTCACCTTGTATACCACACCAAAACCGCCCTCTCCAAGCTTATTTTTATAATGAAAATTTTCTGTGGCTTCTACCAACATTTCTAAACCGAAGACAAATTGTTGCTCTTGCATAAGTAAGCCAGATTCAGAGGAAAATCCAGGCCTCTCTGTAGAGAAAAATGAGTTAAGCTTAGAGAATTTGTTACACTAAAACTACAATAAGGAAAATAAAAATTAGAAATGGATTCCTAAAGGAGCACCTTGATTGTCGGCATTACTAGTTGTTGGCCTCCCAAAAGTGACAAATTTAACCCTTTTTCTCAATACAATCAGACAAAGAACTAATGCCAGAATTATGCCTCCCGTAACACCGAGAACTATGGGTAATGTTTTCGAAGACTTTTCTGTAAAGTACAGTTCAATAGTTATTGGTTAGAATTGCAGCTCTATAATGCTTTAAAGGTACTGAAAATCGAAATGAGATATTTTCATTGTTGACAAATTCTATCTTCCTTATAACTTGACTGCGGAATCTAAGAAATTGCTGCAACCCCAAAAAAATGAAAAAATGTAGAAGCATATAAATTTTCCTATTCAGGGTTATTAGCTTGAAATCAAGCTGGTGACTCTCCAATAACGATGAGATCTATGAAATCATTCAATCTTCAATCAAATGAAAGAACAAAAGTTATAAAAGAACTGAACATACTTTCTGATTTGATAAGAATGAAAAGAAGATAATCTAATTCTAGAACATACTTTTTGATGTCGTCGAAGGAGGTCCATTAACCGTATTAGGAGAGGGGACTACTGCGGGAGGCGGGGCAGGTGTGGAAGTATTTGGAGAGGATCCCTCGGGGGAGGGAGAGGGCGACTGAGTAGACTCGAAAAAGGGGTTTATCTCATACCTTACCTTGCAGCTTCCGTACTGAACCTGGGCTCCTTGGTTTGAAGAATTGTTGATATTTGTTCTTGCTTTAAAGAGGCACGATCTACAATCTTGTATTGATATATCTCTCCAACACTGAACTAAACCATATACCATTCCCGAAGAAGAATAATTGGCTGACCCTGTAGCGAATCCCTTATTTGCAGGGATGTAAGCTTCGTTCGACAGGTTCGACAGAAGGCTACTGGTTGTGGACTTGAAAGCCTCCCCTGTTATAGTATTCACGTTCACCAACGTAATTCCATTAGCATCTAGTGTTGAAATGAAATTGGAGTTTTGATAGCGCATGAAGCAGTCATCCAACCATATTCGCCCTCCTATGTCGTTGGGGCAAAGTTCTTGGATACTGTTATTCGCTTCCACCACGCAGTTGGAGCATCTCGCTGCCGATATATCTCCTGTACACTGCAGCAGACCATAGACCTTATTGGGAGATTGGCCATGCGAAGAAGTGTTAAACCCTGAACTTTGAGATGCATTACGAAGCAGATCGTTGATTACTAGATTCAAGTTTGTGGAATAAGTGCTGCCATCAGTGAAAGTAGAGGAATTATCACAGGTGTGCCACACGTAGGTGCATAGGACCGAAGGAAAATTTATTACAAACAGCAAAAGGATGAGGGTTGGAAGAAAAGTTGATCCTTTGTAAGGAATAAAAGGGAAAGATCTGCACTTCATCTTATTCTTCCTTTAAGCTCTCAAACCAATTGGGTACCAGAGACAGCATGGGCGAGTTCTGGGAGTGTATGAACAGAAATTAAGAAATGGACATCGCTTTACTCGGTGCCAATGAAATTCAAGATTAAAGTCAAGGTGGGTCCTTCAAAACATGGAAATGTGCCGCTGTAGGTTAAGAAAGTGGCCTGGAATTTTTTTTAATCTTTTTTCCACCGTTCTGGCGGCTAAGAGTGAGGGCCCATTACAATTGTTCAGTAGGTAGGAGGAGGAGAAATTGAATAGAAGGGAAAGAGTTGATTACATCTTCCACTGAATTGAATAAAAGGGAAAGAGTTGATTACATCTTTTTCTTCCCTTAAACTCTTGCCAATTTGGCATCAGAGACAGCGTGAACTACTTCTTTTGGGCGAGGGAAAAGAGGGGGGCGTGGGGGGGGTGAGAGAGTGAACCGAAGAGATGGGCATCACTTTACTCGTTTCCAATGAACTTCAATATTAAAAGTCATGGGTTGTCCTTCAAAATAATGGAAATGTGTGGCTGTAGATTTATGAAAGTGACCTGGAATTTAGCTTTATCTTGTTTTCACCGGACTGGCAGGTAAGAGTGATGGCCCATTACAAGATTTTTAGATAGAAAAAGATCTCATACACTGTTTACTTTCAAAGCTCATAAAAAATGAACACATAAATTGTTTTAACATTTAACTAAGATCTTTCAAACAGATGGCATGCTTTCAGAGGCATAAACTACATTTAGTAGATCTTATACTAATTTAAAATTATCAATATATTTTTCCTGGCTGCTCAGTCTCGCACTTTACCTCCTTAAAAGTTGTTAAAATTGTCAGATAATACAAATTTAAAGTTGGAAGCTATCACCATTGAATGTGATTCAAATCAAATATAAATTAAAAAAAAGAGGATTTGACTGTCATATCAGTTGTGGCTGTCATTTATTTGTCTCTTATCTTTTCATTTGTCCTGCATGTGTTTTGAATAAAGAGGATTTGACTCCACTGGATAGATTATATTGAGAGAGAGAATCACGATTCTAGTATTTCACTTTTATGGAAATAAATTAGATATTGAATATTCTAACAGTGAAAAGTTAATAAATTGTGGGTTTATCTTTTATTTATTTCTTCTTTATGAAAATTGGTAAATAATTGAATTATAATTTAAGATTATTACGCCCAAGGCGTTCCTTCAATGAAGTTTGCCCAACCCATTCTATCTATCGACGGCTAGTCTTGCAGGATACAAGGTGCAACACAATATGATAGATCTCCACCGTTCATTGCTTGTTGTCGTTTTCATTGCTTTTTGACGTGTTCATGCATTTACTGCGGATGGGCATTGGTGTATGATGCATTTACTTCTTTATGCATTTTGCCCTAAACTCTACATTCCGATATTCTGAGATCTACTCTTTGTTTACTGTGAATAGATTGAACCAGTAGTTGTAGAGAGATTCGTTTTTGTTTCTCTTGGTTTTAAGCGATTTTCTGCCTTGCTAGGGTTTCCTGCAAAGTTTGCCCATTTTTCGTCTTCGGCAGCAAGACACAATTTGTGTAGAATCTTGAGGTAAGTCTTTTTCCAATCTCATAGTGTTAGATCCCTGTTTGCTTGTTCACGTACATAATTTTTGAACTGTGAAATGAATTTTATTTACAAAGTGAAAAAGCAGGCTTTACTTTGGACAGAAAAGCCAGTAATTTCTATTGTCGGCCGCTTGCCAGGGAACACAGCATAACATGTACAATGGCAGTGATCTCTGTATCTTTCTTTTGTTTAAAGAAACAAATAGAACCCTTCAGTGATTATATTATTCAGATTTAATGTACATAGACCCACAAAGATGACTCGTATAAATTCACTGTTTTATTGTCTGTATTGCCTGTCGTATAATTGGGTATCTTTGACTCATCAGGAGTATTCTGGTGAAGGTTTCTATCTTGTTTGACCCCTTGAACAGGATGGTTCCATAGAGCAATTCGTAGAGCAAAATTCCAAGGGACCACCAGTCCACAGATAATTCATGCCCCTCCCCATTTATAACCTCAGGTGCCACATATTCATCTGTACCCACAAACGAATTTGATCTCAAAAAGCTTTTTTGGCGGCTTTGGTTTAGAGCCTGAGAAACTTGGGTCAATGGGCATGGCTTTTTTGCCTTGGAGCTTAGCATTCTACGTAGAATAGGCCACCCTCCTTTTTGTTGAAGGGAATTCTGCTTTTGCTGTTGTTGATTGTGAGAAATGTGAGATTCATTTGAGTTAGGTACAAGTAGAGGAGTTATCCCATGTTTCACCAGTGGGTTGAGTTTTGCATCTCAATATGGGTGCACTATTTGGTGACACAGTGTCAATTCTGCAATCATCACATTCTAGGAGATGACATCTCTTTGAGGCATTCAGTCAAACAGTTGAGGAGCATCAACTAAACTTCTGCAATTGGCAGACATGTTAATAAGCTTATTCTAAAAGATTGTGAATGCAACGAATGTAAATCACCTCTAAATGTAATGAAAGAGTGGATTCGAGGCATAAACTCTTTAGTAAGTTGTTGTTGCTTAAGAATCACATCATTATAACTCACAAAATTTTTTTATCCAGCTGGAGAAATTTGAAACAGGGAGCACTCATTCACCAAAGTGTAATGGAGCGATTTTTACAAGTATGATAAAAATCGCTCCATTACACTTTGATGAATGAGTGCTCCATGCTTCAAATTTCGCATTTGGGATGAAAAAAAGTCATGTAATATTTGTCAGGCTCATAGGCAAGATCTTATTTTGATGCCTATGAGAGCATTTTATTTAAAAGTTTCCAAAGCCTTTTCAACTCATGTATATTTTCATCTATGGCGTTTCAATAGCTCGCATGCCCTTCACATTGAAAAGATGATCATCTATTTTTTAATAGTTTTCTCCTCCTACAATTCTTCTAGATATAAGAACCCAATGAAGTGAAAATTTATGCTTTCATTGTCATTCCAGCCATTATTATCCACTGATATAGGAACCTCCATGACCATCCATCTGGACTGAAAGAAGAGGCAGAGAATGTAAATATATAGCAGAGCAAAACAAAATAATGAACAGAAAGGAAAACACAAAGATCTGAAATGATTTATGTTTCATATATATATCAAAACATAGAGATATTTGTCTCATAAAACTAATTACAGAGTTGCTGCTTTTTTATTTTACTCAGAAAATATTGAAACTCATAATCCTCTATTTCAATGGTTGCTTCAAACTGTTGCTGCTGCAATACATCTGTCTGCACCTTTTTTGTTTCCTTTCTCATACTTACAAAAGACTATCTGAGCCTATGTATATGCTTTGCAAGGAGGGAAAAACAAATATTTAATTACAATTAATTATGCTGTATGTGAGAAATCCAATGGAGGAGATATGCAATTAAATTTGCATTCAAAATTTGTCCTCATCCTCGATTGCATTGACAACTACTAGAATATTCATCTCTTAATAGAATTATATGATCTTAAGGATTGAATTCCAACTACCATTTACTCATGGGCATTTAGCTTGAAGCTTTACCGACACCTGCATAGTCTCTTGTTGATCTCACTACTCTCATCTATCTCTCACATTCTCAGTACTAAAATATTTGTTTGAAGGTATATGCATATCCTTCACTATGCCAGGTGGCAAAATGCCTCCAGAGCCAAATGTTCAATTTCTAACAATGAAAAAAATACTTTCCAAGTAGCTAAATACTACTTTATGGACGAAAAGAGGGGAATTTCTCAATTTTATTCATGCAGGAATATTATTTTCAATTTTTTCAATTTGTATTTTTCCCTATCCAATTTTTTTGAAAAAACATTTCCAGTAGTCAGCCTTGGACAATTTCAATTCTTTACGAAGGAGATAGATTAATAACTATCTTATTCGAAAGATTAAAATCTGATGATATAATTCAAGGTCTTCTTAAAGTTGAACAATTGTCAGAAGCCCGTTTGAATACTTCAATATCGAAAAATCGAAAAAAACATTTTAAAAAATTGAACAAATTTTTTGTCATCCCATAGCAGAACACCGATGTCATAAGGTGAACCTAGTAATCCAATCAATATCAACGACCACTCCTTAGTACCGAACACACTCAGGCTAGTATTGTGACTATGGATGATTCATTTGTTTCTTAAGGAATCTTCTATGTTTCATGCTTCTATATTCCATAGCAACAGATTTGGTGTGTATTAGGATTGTATGGGAAGCTCCCTCATTAGGCAACCGAATAAACTAATTGAAAATAGAAGGTTGATATTTTTTGTATTATATAAAAATATAATATTCATCAATAATAATAAATTTATATATGTATTTAATAGTTTTTATTTAAAATCTAATATATAGTAATAAATAGTATAATCATATTATTTATAATTAATTTTTTATTATATAAAATATACACAATATATTAATTATGCTAATATATACTTACCTATGGATGCGTAATCTTAAAACCAAAATATGCGATCTTGGCCATAATAGGAATGGCCTCGGGTTAGCTATACCGTTTTTTGTATTTAATACAACTTTTGTTATGATCAATAACGTCGTTTGTAAGCATGGTTGCCTACAATTTTCAATAAAATGCAATAAGAAGCCTTTTTAATCCCACAATGTTATCTTTTGCACTTGTCAAATTATTAATCAATCTTCTTAACTTCAATCTATGCATTCCAATTAAATTCTATGCAGAACAACACAAAGTTTAAACACAACCACCCTCACTCACACATAGGTTTTTTTATAGTCTATTGTTTTTTTAATTTATCTTAGAAGTTTATGTCACACCTAAGTTATCTCTTGCAAATTTATTTACATACTTGTACGTACTTGTCTTGCACTTCTGTGAATTAATATTGCATTGTTGTGATCCCCAGCAACCCCTGTCATGGAAAGCCAAGCAGAAAAACTGCAGGCAAAGCATATTCGTTGTAACCAACTACAACTATTACGGTACCATGCAAAGAAGGATTCTATTAATAGAGGGAGACGAGAAAAGCATCACAACCTTCGTGACCAGTCACCCACAAATCATATGCAGTCTATATTACTACCTTGCTCTCCCTCCCAAATCCATCATCCTCCACTATTTCCTGCAAACTATTACACAGCTAGGAATTCATTCCGTTCAAAGTTGGACAACTTATCGAACATTTCAACGTGTCAAGTATGCATGGAACGATATCTAGGAATAAGAACTAGGCAAGTGAATGGTAGTAGTGCTTGTTCAAGGTGCATTTCAGAAAAAAAATGGCAATCGCTTCTCAAAGTGGAACAACATGGACCCCGGTGAGCAGCCTGCTTGTTTGCAACAACTAACTCAAATCAAGGAGATGCTTATAGCAAGAGTCAGCCTTGTCCTCCAAGTTACTTATGCAAGAGGGGGCCAACTAAAATATAGTGGCCACACTATTTGTTTTCCTCAAGATGTTACTGTAATTGCTACTTATTTATCTCGACATATACATGACCTAGATATACTCATAGTTAACAAAAAAAATGTTGATTCCCAACAATATAGCTTCTATGTTTGCAGAGCACGTGTTCATGAGGCTTTGCAATATAAGATTTGTAATGACCCTTACTACAAAGATGTACAATTAGATGAGGCATCTCTCTTATGCTTGCCTATTGCCTCCACTGACATGTCTGACCTTCTATATGCAACAACCTCAAATGCAGATCCCCCAGATCTAAGTTTCATGGAAACGGATAATTTAGATGAAGAACAATTGGAAGAGAATGTGCAAACAACAACATCATTTGTGGCAAACCTGCCCCCTGCACGCACAAAAGTGCAAGAATTGCGAGCCTTGTTGCAGTTAGGGGAAGGACGCCCAACTCTAGCTATTGATTGGCCACCAGTTTCTTTGACACCCATCAATGAATACACCACTGAGGGATTATTTTTTATGGCATTCCCCACATTGTTTCCAAAGGGCACAGCTGCATTCAAGCAACAAAATATGAAAGAGGTCAAGCTACATGAATATGCTCTCCATCTTTTGAGATACCATGATAATAGGTTTGGCCAACACCCACGGTTTAGATACTTCATACTTAATATTCTTATGCGCCACCGAAGCCAAGCCACAGCTTCTATTTTTGTTCAGAAACACTTGGACTGTAGTATGCCAACAACAATACTTGCCCTCCGCCAAAGATTAAAGGACCTTCCTGATGACAAGCTTGCAGACCAGGTTATGCGGTTTGGCTCGACTATACGTGGCACGCGCCCCTTTTGGAATCAACGGAGAGTGGAGCTATCTGACATGGTTATTCAAATTGGCTGCCCGACTCTATTCTTTACCCTAAGTGCAGCAAATACTAAATGGCCAGACCTACACAATGTCATGCCGTCTACCGCACCCACAAATCCTACGGCTGCATCACGGTGGAGGATCCAAAATATTGTGCAAAACCCACACCTCTCTGCACTTTGCATGCATCATAGATTTACTGCTTTTCGTGAAGAGGTTTTGGAAAAGATTCTATGCACAACTGACTACTGGCACAAGTATATTAAACATATTTCACATTGTTTTTTTTTTAATATTTTTTGTACATCGATTGCTTACTAAGGTCTCAACTCTTCAGGTATGAATGGCAACACCGAGGTTCTGCACATGTCCATGGCTTCCTTTGGCTCAAAGAAGCACCTGATATTGTCAAGCTACAATGGAATAATCTTGCATCAGTACAAAATGCAATCGACTACATTGATAAATATGTCTCTGCATGGAACCTGTGCCCCCATCCAAACCCAATTGAAAGGGTTCCAAGGTCTACCTTTGACAACCCTTGCTTAATGGACACAAGAATGATTATGTTGTTGAACCCTTCACATGACTACAATGAACTTCTCAACTGCGTTGAACGCCATACACGTTGTACCTTGAACACATGCTTGCGTAAAAAATAAGCCACTCTTGAATGCCATTATAAAGCCCCTTGGCCCATCCAAGACTCTTCAAGCCTTTCAAATGATAGTGGCCAACCAAAGCACACCCCTGCTCGTAATGATGATCGTTTGAATCTTCACAACCCCACTATCCTCTCTATTTGGCGAGCAAATGTAAACTTCCAACCCGTTCTCTCAATAGATGCAGTGCTCAAATATATAGCAAAATATGCAGCAAAAGTAGAAACCATATCCGAAACATACCATGTAATGCTTTCTCGTATTTCAACTTGTTTTGATCCTGATAAGCCAGCACCAATAGCTTTTAGAAAAATGCTTGTTGACAACCCGGTGGACCGTGATATTAGTGCCCAAGAAAGTTGCCACCTTTTATTAAAACTACCACTTTGCCTATCTAGTAGGATGTTTGTTTCTTTAAATGTAAACCAAAAACACTATCAACAAATTTCACTCTCGCCCACATCCACATCAACACACATAGACTACATTGATGCATACATGGCCCGTCTTGTTTGTTTGGAGACAATGGCACTGATTGATGTCACTTAGAAATGGAGTTTCAAAGCAACTCGTAAAGCAAACCAATGGAAAGAGCGTGCCACAAAAGCAATTGTTCGAGTATCCCCACGCTTCACAAGCATTCCTGCAAAGGACGATCCGAGATTTCATGACTTCTGTTGGACTGAATTGCTTCTCTACAAGCCATTTCGTAACATTGCAAATGACTGTGGGACATCCACCACTCAAATTGTTGCAAATTGGGAGAGGTTGGCATGCACCTACCATCCATGGCATGTGCGACGCATTGAACCAGAAATGTTTGTTGATCTTGACCCAGACACTCCATCGAATGATGAGGAACAACCACAACAATGCAACCAATCCGACTGGCAAGTTTTGTCAAGTGTACACCCAGGTCATCCACTCCACCTTGATGAACTTGAGATGCTCGGTAACCGTGGAATTGACCTTAACCATGAATGGGAGACTCCTTCCATAAATCCACTACAACATTTCTCAGCTACCAACTTTTTAGAGTCAAACCGCACAATATTTCAAGTCCCCCTTCCGCCCAATGTATATACTACGCAAGACCTTTCGTTCGAGCAAAAAAAAGCATTGGATTTAGTGTTGTCGCACCTATGCTCCACCACTTACCAACCACCACTAAAAATAATTGTTCAAGGCACTGCAGGAATCGAAAAGTCTCACCTAATAAAAATAATCAGGTTTGCACTCAATGGTTCAGCTCCAAACAGTCAGACATCGTTACTGCTTCTTGCGCCTACAGGTGTTGCAGCATTCAACATTGGAGCATCAACAATTCATTCTGCTCTTCGCATTCCCATCAAAGAGATGGCTCCCTTGCAAGGCCAAACACTAGCAAGCTTCCAAGAGAACATGTGCTTCATTCGCTACATTCTTATAGACGAAATGAGCTTCATCGGCCCAAAGTTACTAGAACGCATTGACATCCATTTACGCGAAGCTTTCCCTGCACATAACCACATCCCGTTCGGAGGACGTTCAATCCTGCTCTTTGGAGACTTGGGCCAACTACCTCCAGTCAAAGACATTCCTATATACTCTTCTTCTTCCTACGGTGGAACACTATGGCGGAGCTTCCAAACAGTTATTACACTTACCAAAATCTTTCGTCAAAGCGGAGAGGATCCCACTCAAATTCTATTTCATGAACTCTTGTGCAATTTAAGAAAGGCTGAACCTACACTTGCAGATTGGCAACTACTAATGTCACGATCAACCTCAACATTGAAAAACACAGAACAAACTGCTTTCTTATCATCCATACATCTCTTTGCAACCAATGAAATGGTCTCACTCCATAATAAACGCATGTTGTTATCTCTAGCGCAACCTGTTGCCTTATCCATTGCAGAGCAACTAGGGAGCTCATTACACTCACATCCAGATGATGAACAACTCCAATCTACGATCCTATTGTGTGTCAACCAAAAGGTTATGCTATGTTGTAATTTGTGGACTGATACAGGCCTTGTTAATGGTGCTCTTGGACAAGTCAAACAAATTGTCTACAAGGAGAGCGAAAAACCACCCCAACTCCCCTTGTTTGTTGTTGTTCGATTCAAGCATTACATAGGGCCTTCCTGGGATCCAAACAATCTGACACATGTCCCTATCACCCTAGTGAGTCATGGCGGTCGACGCCAAATTCCACTTAAAATGGCATGGGCCTTAACCATCCACAAATCACAGGGCCTTACACTTGAAAGGGCCACTGTTGACATCGGCAACATTGATCGGCAAGGGTTGACATTCACAGCTATTTCAAGAGTCACTCAACTTGGAGGTCTTTGTATCCACCTTGCATTCACATTCCAAAGATACACACGCATGCAACAAATCCCTTATGTTGCACGAAGGCTGAAAGAGGAGGCTCGATTGTCAGCACTATCGGCTTCAGTCTCTTGATATTCTCAAATACTTTTCAAACAAAAGAAATACAGGTTAGTTTTATAATTCTTTACTCCTCTGTCTTCCAAAGTCTACATTACTAATGCATACACAGTTGTTCCTAAAATAAGTATCCAATCTGTTCCTCACATTCCACATTCACTTTGTAGGCCTACCTCCTACAATGCATAACTCTAAACCACGAATCTTTCAAAGATGCCCCCTCTACAAAAGGTTTGCTACAAACTTATGCTTTTTTTTCCAAAGTTTCAAATCCATGGATGGAGTTTATTTTGCCTTGCATATTTCATCTTCACTACCTTGTTCCATATTCCTAGCATAATAGGGGTTTGTACATAGCTGAAACAAAAGACATGGTTCCAACATCTTATACTGTAGCTATTGTTTCTACTTGACCTCTCCCTTGGAAAATTGTTTCACAATGGTAAATCCTTATGCCTTCTCTTTAATTACTTCTTGCTCTCCATTCCTCTCTAATTTACAAATAATTGCATTTACCTTTCAATTTTACGGCACTCTGCTTTTCAAATTATGTGTTCAGATTCACATTTAAAATAATATTTGTTTGGTACCAACATAGATAAAAAAATGGCTTCAATATAATGTAGATTTATTCCAGTAAAAGTAATATCAAATGTGAATATGATATCAAATATCAACTGCATAATATCAAATGTGAATATGTAACCTGACAAGAATAGCATTTGTAAAAGTAATGCTCAGATTCGTGTAAGAATCATTTACTTAGACATAAATTTGTTGCCAGTCATTATTCATCAAAATGGTCAAATTTTTGTTAACCTTTACAACAATAGCAATGGTTATTAGCTCATTTGTTATTTCAGACTCATACGTATTATTTGCTTTCTAAGCTCAAAACATGAGGATCTGTAACTAGATATAGCTTTTCATTAAAAAATATTAGAGATTGCCTTTCTCTAAACTGTTGATGTTGCAAATATTTGACAGAAATTTATCAATGTCCTTGCACTTTTGTCAATGTCCTTGCACCTTGTATCAAAATGGGATAGAAAATATAAGGTATGGCCATCCACCCCATTGTATTTCGTATATCTTTCACAGTTGCAAATTATAACCAATGAAAAATTTGGTTTGCAGCATAAAAAAAAACAATATTTTAATTGTACCTCATTATTAAGATATCTAATTTATTTTTTCCTTTAATATGCAGATTGCATTATGGATTTATATGAACTAATTGATGAAACCTATCAAAGATTATTCTAAAACTGCTCTTCTATTATTCTATCAAAGTCTGCAGACTTAATACAATTTTTAATATATAACGATGCCAAAAAATGAATATTACAGTCACGATTTATTATATCCAGTAGTCATTCTATGCGCTGTCCCAAATTTTGTAATAAATTAATGTAATATCTTTGTGTCTTCATGCTTACCAGACATTCACATGATTTCTGTTTACTTGCTCATTGAGATGTCTTTTGTTTCTGTTTATATTTCTTCAAACATTCACATACGGTCCATTCATTCAATAATATTCATGTTATTACAGCATACTTTTAATGCTTGATAAGCTTTTTCATTTGTTGGTTCCATCATGTAAACTACTTATATGAGATAAACACAGCTCCAATATGTGCTCGTTTAAATGTCTTTTGTTTTTGTTTATATTTGTTCAAACATTCACATACAGTCCATACATTCAATGATATTCATGTTATTACAACATACTTTTAATGCTTGATAAGCTTTTTCATTTGTTGATTCCATCATGTTAAACTGTTTATCTAATGGGCAACATTTGCTTTCCCCAAACTTAGAAAATTTGGAGTTCCAGCTATGTGAAATTTACTATCATTATTGGAACCACATAATATGCCAAAAAAAATTAGCTAAAATCTCCACATGTCTTCAGCGTACCCATTGCACACATAAGTGCAATTGCTAGTTAGAATTTGTTTTTAAGAGTTATGTTAAATATTGAGTTTTATTAGTTCATTAGTAAGGTTAGATCATAAAAGTATAAATGATTTTGGTTAGATATATAATTGTGAAAATGATTTGGGATGTTATGATAAGATTATTAGAATTTATTCTTAAGATTTATGTCAAATATTGAGTTTTATTAGTTTATCAGTAAGATTAGATCATAAAATTATAAATGATTTTGGTTAGATATATAATTGTGAAAATGATTTGGGATGTTATAAATATCAAATATGAATTTTGTGTTTATTCTTATTGCATTATCTAGTCTAGTAGTTGTGAATTGACTTGAAGTATGAAATATTTGAATTGCATGCTAGGTGTTGTATTTAAGAATCAATTCTAATTCATTTGGAACATCTAGCAAATATATGGAATGAACACCTCTAGCGCACATTAACAAGTTATAAAAAAATCCAATGGCATCAACATCATATCATCATTCAAAGACATATTACATGACTACTTATTCTCGTTAATCATTGCCAAAGTTGTTGAGTTGACCTCCTTATAGGGTTTGTGACAAGAAAGATTAGATCCCTATCACACGTAAATTCCCAACCATAAAACCAAGTTTTTTTTTTAATGTAGGTTAAGAAACATAGGTGAACAGTTTCTACAATTGTAAACTATCATAAAATATATTCATACAAAAAGGCCAAATTCTCAATCTAGATATTGATTCTATTATTGACTACAGAAAATACACATTTGAAAAAGTGACTCGAATAAAGAAATAGAAATTTATTTATTCTAATACACTAAACTAAGACATCTAAATTTTTTAATGTAATATATATATTTGGGACACCTAGTACAATTAAATTCTACATAAAAATAGGAGTTAACTACATTGTATTTCTTTAAATTTTGAGCATTTCAAAAAATATTTTTATTAGGCACAACTATCACTTCTAGGATATGTACTTATCATTTCTTATTTAATTGATTTTATCCTAGGATTTATGTATAGAAATTTGTATTTATTTATATTTTTTGGTTAATCGGTGTGCTCTTATGCCATCATAAGGTTGTATCCTTGTGCTATTTATTTTAGGGTTTACAAATTTGATTATTTTTATCATTTTTTTTAATCTTTTTTCACATCTACTTATTATCATGAAATCATGTGTATGTGTTGATGATTATTTTTATTTCTCCAATTCCTTAGATTAATTTCTAAGGGAATGTTTTGCATGAATCCTATGTGTTTCCACACCCCAATTATGATATATTGCAATATGACGTTTATATTTCAAGAGGTAGTTTGATGTCATTTTAATGTGTATATACTTGATAGTAAGCACTTTATTAACCTTTTTGTTCCTTTATTATCTCATACTATGATATGTTATTATACTTTTTCATTCATGGAAGATAGCTTTACCTATTAGGATTCCTTTATTTTTCCCTAACATGTTGTATATGATATAGCTTATACACCTCTATGACTTAAATGTTAGAAATATGAAACAAATGAATAACCAAGATTTTTCTATGAGAGAAATAACCTATAAAGGTGCAAATAAAATAACATAATTACAAGTCTGTGAATTGAAGAGATGTACAAATGTCAAGATGGCAATATTTTATTAGGATCTCAAAGAGAATTTGTAGAGGAATGACTACATCCATCAATGTACATGTATGCCAAAGTATGCAAAATGTATCCCAATGTATGAAAATAAAAGTTAAAGTAGTGATTTTGTATAGAACTAGGGAGAGGATGGAGGTGGAAAACCCAACCAATCAGTGACCACCAAATGGTCTAAAAATAGTTAATTATCTTACCTTTTAGGATGGTGACACCTCAACACCTTATCTACTAGTAATTAATTAACTAAACTCACTTTATTATTCTAAGAAAGCTTAATAAAACTATAGTAATAGCCTAGTAGTAAGAGAAATAAATTAACCAACTAGAAAAATAAAAACCTACACTAACACCCTCTTAAGTGCAACTTAGGCGGGTAGATAGATGGGTCCCAAAAAATGAATAATGTTGAGGAACCTATATACATAGAAATACCCCATAGAGAATAATCTTCATACCAAATAAGTGAAGTGTGCCCCCCACAATAAAAAAAATAGAAAAATGGAAGGACTAAAAATCCCCCGCAATGTAGATTCAATGGAAATGGTAGATGAGAAAAATTGGATGTAGAAGATGGTTCACAATCATCAAACAATGTCTATGTAGGAAGAAAGCTAAAGGTATATGCATTATTTCTTCCCATTCCTAAAAGGAATATGTAGGAAGAAAGCTCAAAATGTATGAAGTGTCTAAACTCTGTTGATGTTATAAGCTACCACTACCAAGTCAGTTTTCTAGGCCATGCTAATGGAGATCAAAATTTAGAACTTTGGTGAAGATGAATTTAGAACACAATCCAAACAAAAATATTCATCCTCTAAATGGTGGCAAGAGTCTCCAAGACAATCTAAAACTATGAAAATGATAATGTGGAGATAGAAAAAGAGATTCTACAACATCTATAGAAGATTAAATGAAAATCCATAAGAGGTAACCTCAAAGAGGAGTGATAACCCCCCAAATGTGTCCTCCAAATAAATCATCCTACAAAGTTGAATAAAAAGGACTATATATATCTTGTTGTAAAAAATCACTATAAGATCTTCAAGAAGCAATACTAAATTTTGAAGTAGTAATAGATGATGGAGATGTGATCTCAATATGAGGAGGAGAAGCAAGAATATAATTCTCTTTGTTATTTGAACATTCAAGACCTACAAAATAATTAATATCGTCTAATGTGTCATCATCAAAGGATATATTATCTACATCATCAAGTGGAATGAGGAAATCTAAAGTAATATCATCTAAGAATGAAAAATATGAGGGTCTCCAAACATCTCACAAATCTTAGTCCAAAGTGTGCATGGACAAACAATGTCTGCTATATCTCACATAGTTTCTTCATCAACACTAGAACAAATTGATCCTATTATATCATTAACTATTTTACTCCATACCATTTTCCTTCCATATGTGTCTAGTTCAAGTATGAGCCCATAACATAAGGAAAAAATTTGAGCCATCTGAGATGGATTAGAATATCTTTTTTCCAAAACTCATAATTATCCTTATACAAGATTAGCATAGACGGGTATGAATAGAATAGACTATGATATAATTCTCAAATGATACCAAGAGACACCAAAAGACACCCCCCTTTCCACTAGTCTTAGAAATCACCTCCCCCAAAGATTAAAATGTTGGCACTTTATGATTAGTGCAATTGCAAGTTTTTAATTAAATTTAGAGAGCTCTCTAAGAAAATAATGGAAAAAAGTACAACTTTGGAAATAAAATAGACTTGATAAAAAATATGAATAAAATCTTTGTAACTTTATATTTCTCTTCAATAAATTTCTAATTCTTGTTCATTTTCAAAAAATAAAGCTGCAAGGAAAAGCCTATTTTTGTTGAAGAAAATTAGAACAACTAGTTTCACCCTGAACGGAAAGGAAATAGGTGTTCCACCTTTTGTGAGATGGAACCAAGGGTTTTATGACCTATTTCACTTTCAATTCATTAGGAAACCAAGATCCGTCAACCAAGTGAATCAATAGAGGGAAGGACACAAAAGGGGGCAGTTTCCTTAGTTGTGATTAAAAAGGGGGTTCACCATTAAAAAGAAGCTTCAAAGGAGAAATGTGAACTCTAATGCACTAAACCCTAAAAACTTAAAACATTCAAAATAAAATGAACAAACATAACTCAAATAGAAAGGAACGTGGTAAGCTGATGGATTCCAAACAAAATCTACATCTCTGAAATTCTACTTTTTAAGGTGTACTGTGACTCATATGCCAAGCTCCAAGCGATTTAGTCTTCTTATTGGAATTTGGGCAGAATCTGGAATCTTCTGCTAACAAATTAGGATCTATAGAAATCTGGTGAAAAGAGGTATATTGGGAGTTATACGCCTAGAGTGGTGATTTAGTCCCAATATTAGGGTTTGAATGAAAATTTTGTAGCTTTCATCTTGTCTGATCTTCAAGTTTGAAAATTTTGAATTACAATTTGTAGGTGAGTTTCTGTGAAGATGACAACTTTGACAATTTTCTTCAATCTTGCAACTTTGTCTTCAAAGGATCTTCAAGCTCCAAATCACCTAGATCTGCAATCACACATGAAAAGGGGGAAAATGTTTTGTTAGGGAATAGGGGTTTGCCTTTGTCAAACCCTGTTTAGGTAATTTAACCTTGAAATAAAATGAAATAGCATGAAGAAATGATGAATGAACAAATGTGATGTTGCAACTCACCAAACCCTTGTAATAAAGGCTACAAACTTGTGTGAAATGGCTCCAATGGATGTGGATCTTGATTCTTGATCTTGATATGAGATAATGTCTTTGAATGCTTTCTCGAATCATGAAAAACCTATATCACAAATGTTAGCTCAAAAACACATATTATGCATGAAGACGTTGACATGATGCGTGATACTTGAATGCTACTCCAAATTCTTGATAATTTGCTCTTGAATGCTCTCTTGATCATCAACTTTCTAGATTGCTATATCGCTTAGCTTGAATTTTCAAAGAAATTATGTGAAATAACCTTGTATTTTTACTTGTTTATGCTAAAATTCCCGAAATTACAACACTACAAGCTAACATCAGATCTAGGATAGTAAAATACTACCAAGAGTTTGATTCAAAATAGGTCCCGGTTAAAGCGAGACTCATATGTTAGTTGGGGTGTATGAGTCCCAGTGTCTTAAACACAAGACACAAACTCCAAGAAATATTAATTTCAATGTAATGTTTAAAATCAAACCCTAACACCTAGGTGGGACCCATATTCCCAAGGTGGTGTATGAGTCCCAAATCACTAGATCTGGAACACACAACCTTAAACATTGAATTATGATTTTTCATTTATTAAGTTTCAAGATTATCCTCAAAAAAATGCATTAGATAAGGCTCATGGATGCAAAATAGGACCAAATAAAGCACAAAGAAGCCTGGTTTTAGTAGGGAGGGACCAAACAAGTGTGAAAATGTAAAGGGATACATTTTCTTACACTACACAACCTAAATTGAACAACTAATTTAAACAATTAAAATGACTAATTGAACAATCTAAAATAACTAATTGAACAACACAACATCCAAACACTCATATTAAGCATAAAAGGCTTGTAAAAAATGATATAAACATGAAACATATTACCAAAACTAGCCCGTGTTACAACATGGTGAGGTGGTTGTGCTCATTAATGGATATATGTGAGTTCTCATGCTAGTAGCATAAGGTTGCATATGAGATGAATGCTCAAAATAGATAGAATGAGTTCCAAATTATAGAAATTGGGAAGAATCAATGGCTCATATTGATTGAGAGCCATGAGGAGATGAGAGGAGGAAAAGTATCCTCATTTGGTTAAAAGAGATGGAGGGAGAGGGATTAAGGGGAGAATCAATGGTGGAGATTCTCCTTGGAGAAAATGGAGGGAAAAGATGGAAAGGGTACTTTGGAGTACCCAAGAGGGATAGGCAAGTACCTTGACCCATGTTACATGGTACCAACGCCATGTCAAATGTACAAAGGCTCATGCATTTTTACACATGTGAGGTTGTACATAGTTTTAGTGGAGTTGACTAGGATTAGCTTGTGCAAGTTGTTGGTGATCAAGGGATTAAATGGATTAGTCCAATTAAAAAAAGGTGGAAACTATGGTAAATTAAATTAAATTTAATATTTATTTAATTTTTTGGGAAATGGATAGGGGACTTAGGTAAATAAATAATTGGATTTATTTACCTAAGGTGGACTATATGAGGAAGATGATGTAATGGTTTAGGCTAAGAAATGGGAGTGGGTGAATAGTGATGAATACTAAAATAATAGTGATTTTTATTAATTAAATAATAAATTATTATTTAATTAACAAGGATATGGGAATGGGGTAATTAAATGGGTATGTGCAAGATCATCATGGAAAAGGCAGGCCCTTAAGTGGCGATAAAATTCAAAAAAATTAGTGTTAGGCAACTTGACATAAAAATTTGAATAAGTTATCTATATTATTTCAAAAATATGTAAGAATAGAATCTGCATCAAATTGAATGTAGTTTCTAAACTACTAGGTTTTTTTAGAAAAATTAAAAATCTATTTCGTGAAAATTTAAAATTTCAATATAGTAGTACTTAAATTTCATGGAAAAAATAAGAAGTAGGTGTCTGTCTAACGATCCTAACCACAATAAAATGATAATATTGTTTTATAATATTTTAGATATAATTAGAGGACTCATGTCCCGATGTGATGCATATTTTTTTGTAATTTTTTTCCAAGTAAATAATTAATTATGAATTTTTTAATACAATTTTTATAGAATATAAAAAAATTGTATGTCTGACTACCTTAACTTGGTCAAAACTTCATGAAATTCATTTTTTCTTTTTTTTAATCTTATAGTATGTGAAGCATAGAATGTGACACATGTTTCGGATTCAAAAAAATTGATATCCTTTGAAATCTATAGATGTTTTTCAATTAGCCTATCAATAAGGACTTTAGTTGTAATTCAAATAGAAAATGAATAATAATTATTTATTAAATTCAAAGTAAAGCATAATTTATATTGGTGGAAAGCTAAGAATCTCTTATAAAAACCCTTTTCATTTCATCAATTTTGGGTAAAAAAAAAGTTGTCAGCCACATTGGTCATCATACCACTTAGATATCGCTACTTTTTGGCCCATCATGATCCTGCACATACCCAAATTAATAATTAGGATTGTGTTCAATCAATTATAGAAGAAATAGTAAGGTAATGATGTTGTGTGTCTACATTTAAAGTAGCATCACTTAAAAGAAGATTAGAACACAATGGTTGGAAGAAAATGCTTAGATTAGAGAATATTCCCCAATCATTCAAAGGAGAAGTTACTTGGAGGAAAATATATGGGGTGAGGATGATTATGAGGATGCCCCATTGAGAGGGCATGTGGGTCTGAGAGAACATGGGTGTTCTCTTGAAATAGATTATTTGATGTATTGCAGAAAGGGAAAGGTATAGGTGATGGGGAGATGAAGAGATAATGAAAGGAAGATAAAGGATGGATGATTGTGTCATTATGCAGAACTGACTTGAGAACTCTTTATTTTATATAGAATTGGATATTATGTATCGAGGCATAAGGAGTCAAGATGACAATGTAGCCCATCCATAAAGGAATATATGTCATAAGAAACTATATGTTGTATAGCACCATGATATGGAAGGCCATGATACCATTGTGGAAGGTAGTTTAAAAGAAGCTAGATATAGATGCAAGAAAAATGATAATGCACATAAAAAATCAAACAAGCATGCACAAAATTATTCAAAGACAGACATGACATTACACTAGCCAAGTTGAATAGACAAGATTGATTATTATGGGTGCGAGTGTTGTTGATATCAATAGATGTAGTGAAAGGGAATAACTAGGGAGTTGCACAAGAGATATTGCAAGAATATGCAGCAAACATGTTGCAAGTTTAAATAACAATAGAGAGTGAGTAGGAAATTGAATGTGAGATGAAACAAGTGAGGGTAGTGAGCAAAAAAATTCAAATGGCACACAATCTACTAAGAGGGGGAGGCAAACCAATAGATCAAATCTATTTAAAATTCTTTAACTTCCATACATACATTGGAACATGAAACTTGAATCTTCACTACTACTAATCAAACATCAATCAAGAACACACATTCACAATGGAACACCAAATATATGTGGAAACCTAAGATGGAGAAAAATATGGTAAGAATAGTTGCTTGGATCTACTATCCAAATTTAGCCTCACAAAGCAAGAATATAACAAGTGAATTTTACAATATGAAGTAGAAAGACACCAACCTACTGGAGACACAAATCCCTAATATAATTTTTAGGCACCAACCTACTAGAGACACCAATCACCAATACAAATCAATACAATAAGTAGAACACCAGTCCTACCTGATTACATAGATAAATCTTACCAACCTTCAATTACAATCAAATACATATCATACAATTTTGAACTGGTTATAAACACTCATACACACTCCTTATGATCTTCTAATAATGACACACACTTTGAGATGTGACACTCCTTGAATAACTCTAAATTCACAATCATCTTCTTGTATACTCACCACATTTTCTTCAATTATATTTCACATTGTGCATCCGCAAAAGTGAGGAATATATACATGATATTATATTAACACTATTCTATGTCGGCCAAGGGTTCACAAATAACCAGGACAACATAAGGTGGACTAAAATTCAAATTACATGAAACGTGTAATAGGTCGGTCAAAATTCAAATTTGTTGCCACCAAAAGAATAGTAAATGTCATATGCTTCCATAGGAACCTTAACCAAGTCCTACATTAATACCACATGATACCTTTGAAATTCCCACACTACTATCCATTATCACATAGCTCTTGGGAACCAACTGGTTGACATACATACACAAAGAACCTTTTGTCAATTCAATATTTATGCATGCTGAACATATCCTTCAAAAAATTAAGAATATGATAGAACATGTGTAGACACACTCTCCTCAAACCATAGAGCCAAACTCTCCCTCTAAAAGAAATGTTGACCATAATTGTGTTGCCAGAGAAATATCTCTACGAAATGAAACATTCTGGTACATCCTTTTAGATCACCATTGTCACTATAAATAGATGTAGTATGATACGACAGACAATCTTCAACTTCTTTTATCATTATAGCTAGCAATATATACTAACAACAATTAAAAATGATATGATAGTACAATTACCATCATAGAAAGGTATGATAGAACATCTCTTGAAAAAGATAGTGCCACCTATAATCATATCTCCTTTGACATCTATGAAAAATTTTGTTCAATAATCTCCCCCTTTTTCATTGATGGTAAACAACAAAATATTGGCCACACATGAAGACAAATCTGTGTCTTCTACCCACTAAGGATATAGAATTTTGAGTTCCAATTTCTCCCCCTTTGACATCAATGGAAAAGGCAACAATCATGCAGATCACTCTACAAGCATTATATCATATTAAAATTTATTCTCATACATTCTTTACACACTTTCATGCTACTTTATGTTTGCGTAGGCAAATAGACACAAAACCCAACATCACTTGCAAACTTAGAAAACACGATCTTGAGATAGAACATTGAAAACCTGACTTGCAGTACACCATAACACCTAAAAATTGAAATGAGAAGACATATAGACAATTTTAACTCATCCTTCACACTACAAAACCACAAATTCAAATACGCAAAAATGTAGAGCATTCCTCTGATCCTTCCTGGCTGATTTTAGATAGAATCCCCCTAAGTCCATACTTCTTTTGCAAAACATTCTGCAAGACCACCAATCCTTCTTGTGGTAGGGAGACCAAGCTTTGGTTCCTCACCCTATACTACCTCTTGATTACAAAGGATGAAGCAAGAACTCCTCGCTTCTTCTAGAGAAACTCAAAAGTCTCCCTAGGAAGGGGTTTTCTGAAAAATGTCTACTACTTGCTCCTTAGTTTCAAGCCAAATTTCTTTTCTCTATATAGTAAGACAATTTTGTCCATTCAACTCACTAAGATGATATATGCCATTCTCTATCTTGCTTCCCTTTGCAATCAATTCTCTAGTACCAAATTTTTGAATCTCACACCCATTATCATTGAATGAAAGTTGATAACCTTTGTCACACATTTGACTAACACTTAAAATATTATACTTTAGTCCTTCAACATATAAAACATCATGAGTTATTTCCTACCACCATCAAGACCCAAAGTACCCTTATCGGTAATTTTGGAAATATAATTATTTCCAAGAGTCACATAACCTCCTTCAAATTTCTTGAAATTCATGAACTTACTTTTATCTCTAGTAATGTGGCTTGAACATCTATTGTCCACGATCCATAAATTCTTCTCTTTTTGAGCATGTAGAGCAACGTGAGCTACTATTGATTTTTTTGAATTTTTCTTTCCAAAACCTTCTTCCAAACTTTATTTGATTCATGACTGAATTTTTGACCCTTTTCTCCTTGTTTCCAGTAAAGGAGGACTCACAAATTACTTTTGCAATTCTTAGAAAAATATACAAAGTTATTGCATTTGTAGCAAACAATATTAAAATTGTATAGAGGTGAAAATTAATTACTATTAACAAAGTTATTCCTTATTATCTAAGCCTTTCTATAGTCCACGACCTTATGACCAACATTATTCTAATTAAAAAAATAACCAAAAATAGAATAAGTAAACCCAATATCTATCCATGTCTTCCAGATCTTGTGTTCTTCTTAACTTGGATAAAACCATCATTCTATGTATTTCTTTCCTCACTTGTAATAACCCTTTCAAACTTTGTGCTTTCAAAAATGGGTGATCCCACAATAGTGGTTTACAATTTTTGGCCAAACTAGACACTAGAATTATTATTTTTAACTAAATCTTCATATTCGGGAACCTATAGCGGCTAAACCGTGAGGAATTTGAAGATGATGCAAACTAGAGTCTCATCACATTTTTTCTATAGATTCTAAAAACAAAAAATTCAAAATTTTTGGAATCAGATTTCACTCTTTTTTCCATCTCCCACGAAAACTGGTTTTTTTTGGAAAACAACATTTTTTAAAAAGTGACGCTCACCGTATACAACATAAATTTTTTTGTATGAAGGATAAAATTCTAATTTTTTTGAATTTAAATTTTTAACTACAATATCTAGCACTTTCATTTTGTCTCATAGTTTTTTATTGAATATTTTTTCCTTAATCAAGTTTCAAAGTCAAACCAATTGCAATTTAGACATAGGCGGACTGTATAAAACATAACGTTTTTCGTATGAGTCGAAATTCAATTTCATTTTTTTTAATGGATCAAGGACATCAATACCCAACCTCAGCGTATTTTAAAAAAAATTATTTTGATAATCTGCTATTTTTCCACATGTGCAAAACAAAGAGCTTGATTTTTGATGAAAAACCTATGTTTAATAAAACTAAAAAAACACATACATAATAAAACCAAAACATATTAAAATTTAATTCGTTGGATAGCTCACTCTGAGGACTACCATCTTCCAGTTGGGTTTGTGAATTCTCCTCCATTTTTAGCCTCAACCCGAGCTTTGAAGGGCAGAAATCTGCTAAAATTTGGTGGAAGAGGGAGAGAAGGGCAAAAAAGGGGGGTTTGAGTGAACCCCCCTTCGAACAAACCCCCCTTCACTCGAAAGGGTGAAGGAGCGAACCCCCCTTTTTTTTAAATTTTTCATTCGTTTCTATGAAGAAACATGGCATCATAGGGTTCAAGCGAACCCACCATGCAAAAGGGGGTTCACTCGAACTAGGGGTTTGACCGAACCCCTCTTTTGGGTTCGTGCGAACCCCCTAGTTCGAACGAACCCTTAAAAACATGAAATTTTGAATATGTGAGCATTTTTAAAAATTTCTTTCCTCATAAAAATTGTACACCACTATTATGGGTTCACCCAAATAGTCACTTCTAAACTCCCTTTAGCAAGCTTCATTTGTTGTTTTGTCACTTTATTCTTTTGATCATCAAAACCAATTCCAGTTTTGACAAGCAAAGATCTCTGACATCCTAATATCTGATCTAGAGTCTCAGTACTCTTTCCAAAATTTAATTGCAGCTGATGATTCAACTTCTCAAGATCTTTTCTTATTAACACAACTTCTACTTCAAGCCTCTCACAATCCTTGTCTTTTGATAGTAGTCTTTTAGTCAAGACTTCTTCAATCCTTTTTGTGTCTTCTGCTTGCACCTTCAGATCAATGATTTTATTTTTTGCACTCTCAAGCTTCTGAGATAAGTTGTCTTTAGCCTTCACAATCATTCAATAGAGAAAATTGGAAATCATATCTCACCAATTAACGATATCAACAAATACAAATTAAATGACACCATGAATAATGACGTCATAGAATAAAGATGATTTCCCAGTATAATTCGGATAATAACGTTTAGCTGATAAGATGGATAAAGACACAACCCATGGAATGACAATTGAAATGGATAACCCTCAACAAAATGATGATTAATTTAAGTAGTTTATAGGTAATTTAAGACTTTATTGAGTATAAAATTTGATTTCTATGGCTTCCTAACTTTACCAGATACAAAGATTATTATCTTATAAATAGGTCATGTTAATTAAGAACATAATTACTTCTATCATTCTAATTGATAATGTGATTCCATTTTAACCACTTTCATAAAATAATCATTTCACAATAGGTGGGTTCAATACGATTAAACAAAGAAAAATTCATTAACCAAACTAATGAAACTAATTTTCCAAACACCACAAATCTTACCACAACACAAAATCCCTCTAAATAATGACTCCCTTCTTGTTTACAACAAAACCCAAACTTTAATATATATTAATAAATTATCCAATTTCAAACAAAATCAAAGATTTCTATAAGAATATTTAGATTTCTTATTTTCATTAAGTTAATTGACATAAAGTATTATTAATATTAGCAAAAACAATTAAATAAAATACAATAAAAGTAAATATAATGCCCTTTTCACTAAACAACAAGTAATTTGATGTCTAACCAAAAGCTAACTTCAAAACTTACTCACAGACTTAAACATCTATAATTTTCAAAATTAATCCAACTATATATCTCCTAAATATTTCAAACCTTAATTTGAATACAAAAATTATATATATATTTCATTCCTCAACTCTCAAAGATAGATCTGAATTAGAATTTAGTTTCCTAATCAAATAATAAAAGAAAGGAATAAAACACTTAACCACACTACCTATTGAACAATATGGGAATGGGTGCCTTATAATCTAGGTCATAGAACACCATTTTTCTCCTATTGTCATTCAAGGAGGTCCTATGAATCCTAATTGGATTGACTATCAACCTCAAGGGTGAGTCAGTTCTCAACAAGGAAGACCTAGGAAGGTTTCTTTCAGGCTTTAAGGGGTTCACCACCAAGCAAAAGCTTGGAAAATACAACTTAATTCAACTTACAAAACCTAGTAATGCAAACTAAATGATCAGTGCAAATGATGGAATTATGAACCAAGTTAGAGTATGTGTACTTGGGAAGTCTATAAATGTGACAAGGATTCCATAAATGCAAAGAAGCTGTCAAAATATGCTATAGAGGACTAAGACGCCCTTACTATTGACTTAGTCCCACTACTATTTCTTAGGGAAACTATAGAATCTTTAGATGCTAGAATCGGATCTGAAAAAATCTCTACAAACTACCTGCAGGTGTACAAAGACGCCTTAGGTGATGACTTAGTTCCATCTAAAATTTATGAAATCTTTGAATGTGGTCTTGAGGCTCATTGTCCGTACTTCCTTCTTCTTTGATATCAGGTTTTGAATCTTTTGGATGTCTTGTAGGTGAGTTTCCATGGAGATGACAACTTTGTAATGAAACTTTGCACTTCAAATGATCTTCAAGTCTTCAACCTAAATCTGCAATCACAAAAATACAAGAGGGGAAAAACTTGTTGATTGTTAGTAAATGGGGGTTTGCCTTGGTCAAGCCCCTTGCTGGTAATTAAACCTTGAAATAGAATGAAATGGAGGGAAATGATGAATGAAAAAAGTATTATGTTTCAACTCACCAAACCTTTGTTATGAAGTCTTCAAACTTGTGTGAAGTGGGTAGCTTGAATGTAGATCTTGACTTGAATTGTTTTCTTGAATCAAAACCCTACACCACAAATGTTAGCTGAAAAACACACATGATGCAAGAATATCTTTGACATGATGTTTGAATCTTGATTCAATGGGTCCAAATGCTTGATGAATTTCTCTTGAATGCTATTGTGAACTCCAATTATGCTATTAGGAATGCTCTCACAAAAGTCTTAGGTGAAAATGAGTGAAAGAAACTTGTATTTATACTTATCTGTGTTTAATATCCCAAAATTATACCACAACAAGCCAACATATTAATTTATTAATTAAAGGAGGCTAAATCCTACCAAGATTTGAAATTGAATATCAAAAATAACTTAAGTCCCAGACTTAGACGTCTTAGGTGGTGTCTTAGTCCTGAGGCTTGAAACTCAGGGCACATACTCCAAAAAGGGGCTCATTTAAGGTTCCTTTGAAATCAAGGTCCCAAGACCTTTGGGGGACAAAGATGCCATAGGTGGCATCTTAGTTCAAACCGAAAAAATTAGGGATACTCAAACATAATCATTAAATTATCATTTATTCATTGATGTTTGTCAGGATTAGCGAGAATAAGATATAGTTTATTATGTTTGTAGATGCAAGATAGGACCAATTAAGACATAAATAAAGATAAATAAAGCAAGGCAGAACCAAAGAAGTGCGAAAATACAAGGGTATGCATTTTCCTACACTACATTTAGCCCCCACTTTAGTGACAAGATGAACTTGATTCAAACTCACACTAAAGTAGCCAACCATGCAATCAAGAGGGGTTAAAGTGTATGAATGTTAGTAAGATAGGATGACAATGACCAAGAGGGTGGCCAAGCCCCTAGGATCAATATCCTATGGAAAACCAACATAGGCACAAAGGAAAACACTTGTGGATGATATATGAAGCCATAACTAGATCACAAACATACACCATCAAAGATAGAAAAAAGGAAAAAGAAAATGCAATGGATCAAGCTTCGATTGGTCGTCCAACGCGTTGTGGATCGAATCTAGGTTGTTTGTCCAAAAAGGTTTACAAGTGGAACACATTTTCCACTATGCAAACAAAACACATGCTCACAAGGGCTAGTGAAGCTAGTTATCCACTAGGTGAGCCCTAGGAATTCCATATCAACGTCATACCCCCATGACTTTAATAAGGAAAAAAAGAAAATGCATGCTTACAAGGGATAGTGAAGCTAGTTGTTCACTAGGTGAGCCCTAGGAAACCATATCAAATCCATGCCTCCATGACTTTAATAAGGTATAAAAAATGCAACAAGAAAGAGGAATGTCCGAAGCAATTTTGCTTAGTTCGTGTGAGGTATCTTCTTAGGAAAAATTATGCCTAATATCTCCAAGAGAGGACAAGAAAAAGAAATATCACACTCTCAGAGGAAATCAAGCCCAATGACACCACCAAGAAAAGGACGCATCAAAAGAAGAAAGAAAATTGCATAATGAAACATGAGTGTCGATGTATTCCCCCACTTTAAAGTGGTTGCTAACACCATTACTGTGAGAAATTTCTTTAAAGTAGAAGAAAACATGAGAGCTTACTCAAAAAGCCCTATGCCAAGTCATATGTTTCCAATAAGCTATGTCATGAGAAGGTAAGGGGTTTCCCCTATTGGTTCTCAAAAATGCAGGCTTCAACCACGAGAGGTTGTCAAGCTCTCACAATGCTTTTGGCCAACGTACAAGGTCAATTGATTCAATTGAACCTTCTTCTCTTTAGGTTCTACTAGACCAAGGCAGGTGAACCTATGAGTAATCCAGATTTGAAATGTATTTCCCTGTTTGAGCAATCTATTCACAATGGAAAATGGAAGTGAATAGATGAAAATCACTATAAGTACACCTACTCCTACTGCACAAAGAAAGGATTTGAATAAGTTTTTTTATATGAAATTAATTCTTTGGGTTGTGGCAGATCAGTGCCTTCTATCCACATGGGAAATGGAGTCAAAATTAAGAAGAATTGAGTCTTTCCTTCTCTAGTTTAATTCAAGTTGTCAAGCACTTTATAAAATAAAATCTTATGACTGGCAATCCTAAATCACTGTGACTTACTAGAAGGATGTTACCTCCATACCACAGTCTTCCTCCAGATTGGTGATGCTACCGTGGTGTGACCGTGTTCACCACTTCCTCCACCATCTACCGCATTACCACGGTCATTAAGACGATGGCTAGCGGTAAAAAGGTAGACACTCTGCTCGCTGCCCAATTCCATTTTTTGGAAAAAATCTAACTACTAACTATTGCTCTTGCCAACTGATTTTTCTAATGATTTATACAATACAAACCAAGGGTCACAACCCTTCACTGGACTAGTAAAACCATTTGAATTTTTATGACAAAAAACTAAAATATTTAATTGAATTTCCTTTCGGAAAATTAAATATTTCTAACTATATCTCTGCCTTTTAATTTTTCACTTTAATAATTTTACCGCCCTTTATAATTTCACTTTATACATTTCCGCTCCTTACATTTCCTATCTCTTTAGCTTCCCTTATTCTTACCGCTTCACCGTTGTCTTTGAATTTTTCTCCCAGTAGTGTGGTAGTGTCTGACCCTGGTCGTTATCTTTGATGTTACCTCCATACCGCAGTCTTCCTCCAGACTGGTGACTGTACCGTGGTGTGACCGTGTTCACCACTTCCTCCACCATCTACCGCATTACCATGGTCATTGAGACAATGGCTAGTGGTAAAACGGTAGACACTCTGCCCGCTGCCCAGTTCCATTTTTTGGAAAAAATCTAACTACTAACTATTGCTCCCGCCAACTGATTTTTCTAATGATTTATACAATACAAACCATGGGTCACAACCCTTCACTGGACTAGTAAAACCGTTTGAATTTCTATGACAAAAAACTAAAATATTTAATTGAATTGCCTTTCGGAAAATTAAATATTTCTAACTATATCTCTGCCTTTTAATTTTTCACTTTAATAATTTTACCGCCCTTTATAATTTCACTTTATACATTTCCACTCCTTACATTTCCTATCTCTTTAGCTTCCCTTATTCTTATCGCTTCATCGTTGTCTTTGAATTTTTCTCCCCGCGGTGTGGCAGTGTCTGACCCTGGTCGTTATCTCTGATGTTACCTCCATACCGCAGTCTTCCTCCAGACTGGTGATGGTACCATGGTGTGACTGTGTTCACCACTTCCTCCACCATCTACCACATTACCACGGTCATTGAGATGATGGCTAGTGGTAAAACGGTAGACACTCTGCCCGCTGCCTAGTTCCATTTTTTGGAAAAAATCTAACTACTAACTATTGCCCCTGCCAACTGATTTTTCTAATGATTTATACAATACAAACCAAGGGTCACGACCCTTTACAGGACTAGTAAAACCGTTTGAATTTCTATGACAAAAAACTAAAATATTTAATTGAATTGCCTTTCGAAAAATTAAATATTTCTAACTATATCTCTGCCTTTTAATTTTTCACTTTAATAATTTTACCGCCCTTTATAATTTCACTTTATACATTTATGGTCCTTACATTTCCTATCTCTTTAGCTTCCCTTATTCTTATCGCTTCACCGTTGTCTTTGAATTTTTCTCCCCGCAGTGTGGTAGTGTTTGACCCTGGTCGTTATCTCTGATGTTACCTCCATACCGCTGTCTTCCTCCAGACTAGTGACAGTACCATGATGTGACTGTGTTCACCACTTCCTCCACCATCTACTGCATTACCATGATCATTGAGACGATGGCTAGTGGTAAAACGATAGACACTCTGCCCGCTACCCAGTTCCATTTTCTAGAAAAAATCTAACTACTAACTATTGCTCCCACCAACTGATTTTTCTAATGATTTATATAATACAAACCAAGGGTCACGACCATTCACTGGACTAGTAAAACCATTTGAATTTCCTTGACAAAAAACTAAAATATTTAATTGAATTGCCTTTCAGAAAATTAAATATTTCTAACTATATCTCTGCCTTTTAATTTTTCACTTTAATAATTTTACCGCCCTTTATAATTTCACTTTATACATTTCCGCTCCTTACATTTCCTATCTCTTTAGCTTCCCTTATTCTTACCGCTTCACCGTTGTCTTTGAATTTTTCTCCCCGTAGTGTGGCAGTGTCTGACCCTGGTCGTTATCTTTGATGTTACCTCCATACCGCAGTCTTCCTCCAGACTGGTGACTGTACCGTGGTGTGACCGTGTTCACCACTTCCTCCACCATCTACCGCATTACCATGGTCATTGAGACAATGGCTAGTGGTAAAACGGTAGACACTCTGCCCGCTGCCCAGTTCCATTTTTTGGAAAAAATCTAACTACTAACTATTGCTCCCGCCAACTGATTTTTCTAATGATTTATACAATACAAACCATGGGTCACAACCCTTCACTGGACTAGTAAAACCGTTTGAATTTCTATGACAAAAAACTAAAATATTTAATTGAATTGCCTTTCGGAAAATTAAATATTTCTAACTATATCTCTGCCTTTTAATTTTTCACTTTAATAATTTTACCGCTCTTTATAATTTCACTTTATACATTTCCTCTCCTTACATTTCCTATCTCTTTAGCTTCCCTTATTGTTACCGCTTCACCGTTGTCTTTGAACTTTTCTCCCCACAGTGTGGCAGTGTTTGACCCTGGTTGTTATCTCTGATGTTACCTCCATACCGCAGTCTTCCTCTAGACTGGTGACGGTATCATGGTGTGACCATGTTCACCACTTCCTCCACCATCTACCGCATTACCACGGTCATTGAGACGATGGCTATTGGTAAAACGGTAGACACTCTACCCGCTGGCCAGTTCCATTTTCTAGAAAAAAACTAACTACTAACTATTGCTCCCGCCAACTGATTTTTCTAATGATTTATACAATACAAACCAAGGGTCACGACCCTTCACTAGACTAGTAAAACCATTTGAATTTCTATGACAAAAAGTTAAAATACTTAATTGAATTGCCTTTCAGAAAATTAAATATTTCTAACTATATCTCTACCTTTTAATTTTTCACTTTAATAATTTTACCGCCCTTTATAATTTCACTTTATACATTTCCGCTCCTTACATTTCCTATCTCTTTAGCTTCCCTTATTCTTACTGCTTCACTGTTGTCTTTGAATTTTTCTCCCCACGATGTGGCAGTGTCTGAACTTGTTCGTTTTTCTGCCAACTAATTTTTCTAAATGATTTATACAATACAAACCAAGGGTCACGACCCTTCACTAGACTGGTAAAACCGTTTGAATTTCTCTGATAAAAAACTAAAATATTTAATTGAATTACCTTTCGGAAAATTAAATATTTTTAACTATATCTCTGCCTTTTAATTTTTCACTTTAATAATTTTAGCGCCCTTTATAATTTCACTTTATACATTTCTGATCCTTACATTTCCTATCTTTGTAGCTTCCCTTATTCTTACCGCTTCACCGTTGTCTTTGAATTTCCCCCCCGCAGTGTGGCGGTGTCTAACCCTGGTCGTTATCTCCATTGTTATCTCCATACCATGGTCTTCCTCCAGACAGGTGATGGTACCGCGGTGTAACCGTGTTCACCACTTCCTCCACTATCTACCATGTTACCATGGCCATTGAGATGAAGGCTAGTGGTAACGTGGTATACACTCTGCCCGCTGCCTTGTCGCTTCACTCTTGACCATCACAGTCATCACGGTCTATGGTTTAACCACGTGCGGTACTGCAATATATCTTCTAGTTGCTACCTCCACCGCTAACTCACCACTCACCGCGGTTACTGTAGTCTCCCTGTAGACCGATGGCGGTACTGCGGTAGCCTCTCCTAACTGCAACTCACCACTCACCGTGACACCGCAGTCATAGTGTTGGCCGCATGCGATGTAGCGGTAGATATCTTCTGCTTTTCTTTGTTGGTTATCTCACCGCCACCGTGATAGTATAGTCAATGAATTGACCACGTGCGATGTGGCAGTAAAAACTTCATGCTTGCACCTTACCCACCAACACCATACTGCGAGCCCATTGTGGGAGGCTGTGGTGAAGCGGTAAGTGACATAGAATGTGAATATTAAAGCAACAGTAAAGGGTATAAGTCACTTTTAGCATTTTGGAGGACGATGAAGTGAATTTTTGTATGAAAAAGATAGGAAAATGGACATAAATGACTAAAATCCTTTAGGTTTTAATAGAAAGTACGAGGTTTAAATGAGAAAAACCCTTAGGATTTTAAATGGAAATTTTGGGTTATAATAGTGGCTCTTGTTGGGGATGAGTGAGTTTGCAAATCACTGCAAGAATCCAAAATATATTTGGTAGAGCAGACTGAGTCAAGGACATGAAAAAATGAAGGTAATGGAAAATGGAGGAAATGAAAAAGTGAAGGATATGAAAATGGAGAAAATGGAGAATGGAAAACCCTACACTACTGTACATGGAAAGAGAAACAATGTTTCAATGTCCATGTACTGGCAAACCTAGACCCTTCAAAATTCCTGAAACTATTGTGCATAGAAAATAATTTTTAAAGAGGTATGCTTAAGAATTGTCCATGCACTGGTGATCCTTAATCCTCTGTGTCAGTTATGGTTCAAAAATAAAACGATAAAGGATGGCCCCAGGCCACCCCAAAAGAAAAACCCACACTTTCCTCTGTCATAGACCTTATAATAATTAGAGCTCATCGGGTTTCTTTTGAAATTGTCCATTCCATCTGCCCTGCAACATGCACTGCCATTGAAAACCTTCAGGAAATTATTGGGTTCAACCTGATTCATATTCATTTCACCACTTTGCATTTCATCATTCTCATTATCATATGAAAAATCTTTATCACCTTCAGCACACAAAGTGTATCCACATTCAACAAAACATTCATAGGTTTTCTCATTATCATATATTACTGAATGTTCCTGCAACTGCACTGGGACCTGAAAATCTAAATGCTTCTCATGGAAATCAAAAAATTTAGTCTTGACAAAATCTTCTGAAACAAACAAATCAAAACTACTTTCCACTTCTTTTCTATCACAAGTTGGCATTGACACATACCTCTGATCTATACAATCATACTTATACATACTTGAATCAACAAATATTGAGCATTCATCATCAATAATATTCATACCAATATCTTTCTCTTGCAGGAAAAAAAATTTCAAGTCACATACCTCTTCTTGGATAGACAAGGATTCTTGATGAACTTCAAAGAATTATTCATCAGTTTGAGAAATGCACATGGGGTTATATGAATCGTTACACATAGTATCTTCATTGTCAAAGAAGATACATGTTGGACCCAAAACTTTAGAACCATCTCTATGTGCATATCTATGGTATTCAAGAGTTAACAAATCTGAAACTTGTTCACAGCTGAGTGAATAGGTCTCTACTTCCATATCTTCTACCATGTCTCCAACTTCTTGATCTTCATAAAAACTACAACAATCATCCTGTTGTAGATCAACATACACAATTTCATCTTCACCATTTGAATCACAATCAGTTATGCAGGAGAAACTCTACATATCTTCACCGTTGGATGGCATGGTACCTTCTTCAGTTGTAGCTTCTGAAGCATTGTTAGTAATATCCGCATACCTCGTCCCAAGTATGGAATCAATAAGTTTATTCACTACATCAAAGGCACACTATTTTGATTACTCTGACCAATAACCTGATTCAGGCTCTGATGCTCTTAGAAGTTGTGCAACAAACGTGGGTCTTGTAGGCCTACAATGAGGAGGTAATTGCATACAAATGTCTACCATCCTATTGTATAAAGAACTCATAGATTCTCCCTTATATCTCCTTATGTCAAAAAAGGCATCCACAAGATTTTTACTTCTCTCTTGAATTTGAATATACTAATCAAAAGTATTTTGATGTGAATAGAGTACATTACCTTTATTACGAAAGTTCTCAGTTGCATGATGGGGCACTTGTGGTGTCCAAGATCTACTGGCATTTGTGTATTAATTCTCACTACATGATGGCCTATTTGGTGATGTATTTGGAACACTTTTGACTCCCAACTGCAACAGTTGCTGGTTCACTTGTAGTATCTTTTGTTTCCATTGTAGTGTTTTCTACTCCAATTCTTTCAAATCTTTTATTGGTTTTTGTCTTCTTTCTTCTTCTGACATCTTGACCAAATGTTATTGTTCCACAACACCCATGCATTATTTATCAAAATGAAATAGAGTCGCCACCTGCTTTTCCCAAAAGTAGGAAAATGAAAAAGATTATGATACTACTTTGGTTTTCCCTAGTGGAATCTCCAAAAAAATTTAAAACTTTGTTGACTCTATAAATGGATAGGCTAGAACAAATTTTTTTGATGTTTGTCCCCAACGAACTCGCCAAACGGTTGTGTGTGTGGCTCAGATGGGGAGCTACAAACTAAAAAATTATGATTCTCTGATTGGAGATTGATTTTGCAACTATGGTGACTCTGAAAATGGAAAGGGTGGAACCAAATTTTCTGATGTTTGTCCCCAGCGGAGTCGCCAAACTGTTGGTTCTCGAAAACATAGGTTTGAACCACGAGAGGTTTCCAAGATCTCACAACGCTTTTCACCAATGTACAAGGACAATTGATGCAATTGAACCTTCTTCTCTTTAGATTCTGCTAGACCAAGGCGGGTGAACCTATGAGTAATACAGATTTGAAATGTATTTCCATATTTGAGCAATCTATTCACAATGGAAAATGGAAGTGAATAGATGAAAATCACTATAACTACACCTACTCCTACTGCACAAAGAAAGGATTTCAAAAAGTTTTTTTATATGAAATTAATTCTTTGGGTTGTGGCAGATCGGTGTCTTCTATCCACATGGGCAATGGAGTCAAAATTAAGAAGAATTGTGTGTGTTTCTTTCTCTGGTTTAATTCAAGTTGTTAGACACTTTATAAAATAAAATCTTATGACTGGCATATGATTTCATTTATTTATGACTTGCTTAAATAAGGCTGGAATTTTTTCTTATCAAATTCTACTCCAACAATCCAAAAGAAATCCTAAATCACTGTGACTTACTTGAAGGATTTTAAATCTGACTTGCAGACACCAACAAATAAAAATAACACAAAGTGAGAAAATGCACCTTGATGAATCAAACTTATGCTTGATACATTGACTTAAATGATTAGAGGACTTCAAGTTGGAGACAACTAGATAAGAAATATAATTGATTATAACACAACAACTGAACAGAGTAAATTTTTCACCGATTCAAAAATAATTCATCCATTGCTCTGCTTCAAAAAAGGCTCTATCATTATTTACATTCCCAGTTCCATTTTCTGGAAAAAATCTAACTACTAACTATTGCTCCCACCAACAAATTTTTCTAATGATTTATACAATAAAAACCAAGGGTCACGACCCTTCACTAGACTAGTAAAACCGTTTGAATTTCTATGACAAAAAACTAAAATATTTAATTGAATTGCCTTTCGAAAAATTAATTATTTATAACTATATCTCTACCTTTTAGTTTTTCACTTTAATAATTTTACCGCCCTTTATAATTTCACTTTATACATTTCCGCTCCTTACATTTCCTATCTCTTTAGCTTCCCTTATTCTTACCGCTTCACCGTTGTCTTTGAATTTTTCTCCTCGCGATGTGGCAGTGTCTGACCTTGGTCATTATCTCTGATGTTACCTCCATACCGCAGTCTTCCTCTAGACTGGTGACAGTACCGTGGTGTGACTATGTTCACCACTTCCTCCACCATCTACTGCATTACCACGGTCATTGAGATGATGGCTAGCGGTAAAATGGTAGACACTTTGCTCGTTGCCTTGTCACTTCACTCCTCACCACCATAGTCACCGTGATCTGTGGTTTAACCACGTGCGGTACTGCGATATATCTTCTGGCTACTACCTATGTTGCTAACTCACCACTCAACACAGTCACTGCAGTCTCCCCGTAGACTAGTGGTGGTACCACGGTAGCCTCTCCTAACCACAACTCACCGCTCACCGCAGTCACAATGTTGACCGTGCACAGTGTAGCGGTAGATATCTTTTGCTTTGCTTTGTCGATTATCTCACGGTCACCGTGATATCACGGTCAATGAATTGATTGCACGTAGTGTGGCTATAAAAAATTCATGCCTGCACCTTAGCCGCCACTACCATACCGCGAGCCCATTGTGGGAGGCCGCGATGAAGCGGTAAGTGACATAGAATGTGAATATTAAAGAAACGGTAAAGGGTATAAGTCACTTTTAGCATTTTGGATGACGATGAAGTGAATTTTTGTATGAAAAAGATAGGAAAATGTACATAAATGAATAAAATTACTTAGGTTTTAATGGAAAGTATGAGGTTTAAATGAGAAAAACCCTTAGGATTTTAAATGGAAATTTTGGGTTTTAATATCCCCCAAAATGTATAACTCAATACGTCACATGTAAGCCAACTTAAGGCATGTCCTCCACATCCCAAGCTTGCTCTTACATATACATAAAAGGTGATCAACTAGCCAAAAGAGGCAATGATAGGTGACATATGAAGAAAAGGCTACCTAACCCCTTGCCCCCACTTAGTGCAGGACAAGGGTGAGTCGATAAGAAACATGCTAAAGTGAAAATTTATACCACTTAGAGGAATTGGGTACTCCCTTGTAAGGAAGAGCACCACTCTCCTTAAGATGTTGAATTTTATCACTTAAATCCTTACATTCATTAGCAGCATGACTGTGAACTCTATGATATGCACAAGTGGAATTATTGTAGTAAAATTTATTTTGTGTTCTTGGAGGGAGGGATATCAAACAATTTTGGAGGAGTCTCAATAAAATACCCTTTTGTTCAATAGTAGAATATGTTCCTTTGTTTGTGTAAGATTTCATACACACACTAACCGATAAGGCTTTAGATAAAAAAGGAGATAAGGGAGGAAAATTTAGATCTTTCTTGAAAGAGTATGGTATGTATGTTTGCTTTGTTTTGTTCATTGTATCCATGTGTAGGAGTGAGATTATATCCAATACCATAACAATATTTCAAGTCATATGAAGGGGGGTTATGCTTTTGAGAAGGATTAGTTTCTTCATGAGAACACAAATCCATTTTAGGTTTTTTAGACTTACTCCTTGTCTTCTCATGAGGAATGGGAGTTGAATAGCCCCCATTACCACCATGAGGTACTTTTGTTGACATATGATCAAGTTGAAAAAATGAAACACAAGGTTGTTTTTGTTTAGATTGTGAGATTTCACACTCCCCTATAAAGGAAGGTGTGAAACCCCAATCGTCATTATAACTTGTTTCTAAAAATGAATCATTTGTATATGACTCTTTGGACCTTGAGGGTGAGATTTTGGATTCTTTATTGAAAGGAGGCGTAAAATCTAACGACTCCCAATTATCACTAAAGAGTTTTTTGTAGGTGCAAGGAAAATAGGATCAACTTGTCTAGGTTCAACTTTTCATTTTGGAATGAAAGTATTAGGGGGATTGGAAGTGTTGTGATCATATGATTCATAGCTTCGTTCATCTACTTCAACTATGTATATATTGTTGTTGTATTCAAATTTCATTGTACAATGGAGAGTAGATGGGACTCCCTTCATAGCATGAATCCATGGTCTCCCTAGGAGAAGGTTGCATGAAAGGGGTCCTAGCATGATATGGATAGGGGTAGGAAACACTACAGGTCCGACCTTAATAGGTAATGTGATCATTCCTAAGGGTTTCTTTGTCAAATCCACGAACATGAACATTGTTAAGCTGGATAAACCTCTTGTTGGATAAACCTCTTGTCCACGCCAACTTTATCTAGGAGGTCCATGATACAAATATTAATAGTTTTTTTGTTGTCTATGAGAGTGTTTTGAACTACAGTTTCATTAATGATCACCTTTATCATCAAGGCTTCATTTTTGTTTTGAATCTCAAGTGAGGGTAATTCATGTTTAGGGAATGTGATTTCCAATTGTGTGATATTATTCAATTTCAGATAAGATTGGATCTCCTCCTATTTTATTTGCAATATTTCTTGAAATAGACACTTGTATGTAGGTGATAGTTGAATGAGTTTCCATACAAATATATTAACATGAGTCTTTTTAAGGTCTTCGACACTAGGCACACTATGTTGAGTAAATGGTAATGGAGTGGGGGTGATTTGTGGTTTCCTATATGTTTGAGCAACTGTGTTACATCTTGGTTGTTGCAAAAATTTATTGTTTTTAGGTTGCATTAAATATTTTAGGAAATCACTAATTTTATATTTATGTGGGTCACTAATGGGAGGTGACTTAGAAGGCTCACTCATTAAAGGAGACCCGATTTGTGTTTTCATAACCTCAACAAACTTTTCCCTATGTTCATGATTTCTTAGTGAAGAGGAGTCTAATGCCAATTCATCATCTTCATCTAAGGAAGCCTCATTACTAGTGTTTGAAGGATATTTGTTAATGTTCACATTATCTTGTGCCAAAATATCTTCCCAAGGGGGAGATTTTTTAGGAAAACTTCAAACCATCTATTTATGGCATTCAAAGGTTGTTTCTTCTAAAATGACTTCATCACATGCAAGGGAATTACCAATGGTTGGAATGTCTTGTTCAATAAGGTTTTCCCTCTAGGAAGAGAGACACATAATATGCTCACTAATCAAAGTATCATCTTTGCAGCTAGGATAGTTACTAGGAGAGGAATAAATGTGACTATCTTTTTTATCTATGTTTTCATCCTCTTTAACTAGGGCATTCTCATAAGCAAGGGATGAATGGAGGCTAGGTAAGGTAATATTTAGGAATATTTCTATGATCTCATTCTTTTGTGACATAATATCTTCCCAAGGGGGATGAGGTGAAAAACAAGCAAGACCTTCATGATTCTCAACAATTGTATCTTCTTTCACAAAGATACCTTCATCACCAATGGGAGAGATATCAGGAGAAGAACAATTATGATTATTGTGATTGTCGATTCTTGCATCCTCTTGTATCAAAGCTTTAGTGGGTGACCTAGGTGAGATGAAGTCATCAAGAGCTTCATCTAACATGTCAAAGTCATCTCTACTAAAGCATTTAAATGATATGCTAAGGTTGACCATTTTTTATTTATTTCTTTTGGTGTTTTTAGTTTTTGTTTTCTAATGAATGTCGAATGTAAACTAATCTAATTGAACTATGAAATAATGTTGAATATGAAAAGTGAAAGAATCCAATTCTATCCACAATTGCAATGAATGTAAATTATGTTATTTTTAATAATTTGAATGTAAGTATGCAAACTAAAACAAAAAAGTCTTAACAACAAACATAGGTACAAAAATTCATTGTTTAACCTTGAAAACTGCAACCTGAAAATCCAAAAAGAATAAGACACGAGAGCAAGGGTGTCTTGGTCATGCTGATGTAATTTGGAGGTTCCACAAATTGAAATAGGCAACAAACAACTCAGACATGGTTCTTAACCAAAAACCCATAGAGGGACTAAGATTCCAATAAGGGCATTTTTGTCCCAATAGAGGTTTTTTTCAGAAAAAATAGAAAAATTTGAGTTGTTAACAGTGTTCCTAGGTTGCCTACCCAGGGACTCGATGTTTAGAAACAGAAAAGTGTGCAAGTGAATGCAGGAAAAAGTAATTGGTGACAAGCAATTGAATGCATTTTTTTCAATTTTGAATGTAATGACAATGTTTCTAAATGCAATTAGGATGATGAACAATGTAATTTTTAGTTTTTCAATGAGATAAGATGATGCAAGAAGGAAAAAATGCAACCTATATGTACTTTCACTAATGAAAATATGAGAAAACCTAGATGCAATTTCACTAAATACGAGAAACCCTAGATGCAATTTCACTAATGCAATATGCAATGCAAGAACGAATGCAACCTATATCTAGGACCTTAATGGAGTCCATATCAGAAAATGAATCCATGGGTGCCTTATAACCTAGTTCATAGAACACCACTTTTCTCCTATTATCATTCAAGGAAGTCCTAGGAATCCTAATTGGATTGACTATCAACCTCAAGGGTGAGTCAATTCTCAACAAGGAAGACCTAGGAAGGGTTCTTTTAGGCTTTGAGGGGTTCACCGCCAAGAAAATTTTTGGAAAAGATAACTTAGTATTCAACTTACAAAACCTAGTAATGCAAGCTAAATGATGAGTGCAAATGATAAAATTATGCAACATAAAGTTAGGGTATGTGTACCTGGGAAGTCTAGAAATGTGATGAGGATTCTGGAAATTCAAAGAAGTTATCAAAAATATGTTATGGATGACTAAGATGCCCTTATTGTTGACTTATTCCTGTTGCTATTTTTTGGGGAAAATGTAGAATCTTTAGATCTCTAAATTGGATCTCAAAGAATCTCTACAAAATACCTTTAGGAGGACTAAGACACCCTAGGTGTCGACTTAATCCCGTTTAGAATTTCTAAAATCTCTAAATGTGGTCCTGAGTCTCAATGTTTTGTGTCGACTTAATCCCGTCTAGAATTTCTAAAATCTCTAAATGTGGTCCCGAGTCTCAATGTTTTCACTTCCTTCTTCTCTGATCTCAGCTTTTAAATCTTCCATATTTTGCCTATAGGTGAGTTTCCATGGTGATGACAACTTTGTAATTCAAATTTGCAACTTTGCATCTTTTCACTTCAAATGATCTTCAAGTCTTCAACCAAAATCTACAATCACAAACATGCAAGAGGGGGAAAACTTGTTGATTGTTAGTAAATGGGGGTTTTCCTTGGTCAAACCCCTTGTTGGTAAGTAAACCTTGAAATAGAATGAAATGGAGGGAAATTATGAATGAAAAAGGTGCTATGTTGCAACTCACCAAACCCTTGTTATGAAGTTTGTAAACTTGTGTGAAGTTGCTAGCTTGAATGTTTATCTTGACTTGAGTGAATGCTTGATAGATCTTGTCTGGAATTGTTTGCTTGAATAAAAACCCTACATCACAAATGTTAGCTCAAAAACACACATGATGCAATAATATCTTTGACATGATTCTTGAATATTGATGATGGCTCCAAATTCTTGATGAATTTCTCTTGAATGCTCTTGTGAAATCCAATTATGCTATTAGGAATTCTCTCACAAAAGTCTTAGGTGAAAATTAGTTCAAAAGAACCTTTTATTTATACTTATCCATGCTTAATATCCCAAAATTACACCACAACAAGCCGACATATGAATTCATTAATTGAAGGAGGCTAAATCCTTCCAAGATTTGAAATTGAATCTTGAAAATAACCTAAGGGGGAATAAGACACCCTAGGTGGAGTCTTACTCCCAAGGCTTGAAACTCGGGGCACACACTCCAAAAAGGGGGTTCATTTAATGTTCCTTTGAAATCAAGGTCCCAAGACCTTTGGGGGATAAAGACGCCCTAGGTGGCATCTTAGTCCCGACCCAAAAATAAAAAACACTTAGACAAAATCATTAAATTATCATTTATCCATTGATGTTTGACAGTATTAGCCAAAAAAAGATATAGTTTATTAGGCTTGTTGATGCAAATAAGGACCAATTAAGACATAAATAAAGATAAATAAATCAAGGAGATCCCAAACAAGTGTGAAGATGCAAGGGTATGCATTTTCCTACACTACACCTATAACTACCACATTATTTTAATAAAAAATCATCTTTTATTTACCTTTTTCAAATTTCCTTCCCAAGAGGGTTTGGAGAATAGATAGTACGAGGAATGAAACAACCATTGGTTCTTTAGTTTATCAGCAAAATGTAGGTGTAAAATAAAAGGTTCATTTTTGCATAGCCAATAAAATTATAGTTTATCACCCTATGCTAGAGGCATAATTGTTGTATAAGGGTCTAATTTAGTGAGCTAATGGACTCTACGGTATCCACCTCAACACCCTCTTTTACAACATAAGGGATAGTGACATGCTAAAATTTTTGTCTAGCTAGGGGTCTTGGTGCCTAGTTTTGGGACCCCACTCTGTCTTGTGCAGATCCCCCAACTCTACCTTGGAACTTCTACATGTCTAAGTAATTATGGATCTCATTGAGGAGAAAATTGTAATATATTTTACTCAAATATTATTGTGGGACCTCATTCTTATTGCATGGAGGATGACCAAAATCTATCCACCACCTATCCTAAATACTATTCATTATCCCTTTGTGGCAACATCAATGGACAGGGAACCTCATGAAACTATCATGTATGGTTTCATTGGTTTTTGGGTCAATGAATAAAGCACACAATTCAAATTTCATTTTTTTTAATTTGCTTATAAGATAGTTTCTCTACATAAAAAAAATTGGTTCTTCCCTCTTCTTGGATTTTCCCACTCATTGATATTATGTGAGAGACAATGGATTATAGTGATTTGGTGAGGGTGGACCTATCAGAGTTTGTTGTTTTTGAATATTTCAACCTTACAATTATTGCCTCAAGTTATCTTTTATTGTTTTCTATTTTAAACCTAATATGTTTTCTTGTGTTCCTAGAGGATGTTGAGGCATTAAAGGAGGGGTTTATTTTGGTTGTTCTTCAATAGGGTTTTGATTAGGGTTTTTATGAGGTGAATCATGGTTTTGATCATTTGGGGGTGCATTCTCAACTCCTAAAATTAAACAAATTCCACTCAAAAAACTGATTGAATCTATCTATTTAATCCAAAATTTACACTAAAAAACTAAAAATACTTACCTCTTTGACCTCGATGACATCATGGGGGCATTTTTTTGATGATTTGGAAAATGAATGACAAATAATTATTTCTCCAAGAATGCAAGTGCATTTGAAGATACTTGTAGGTTGTGGTTTTGTAGGGAAAGATGGATTGAAATGAATTTTTGAAGATTATTTTTCTTTTACTAGTCAACATATGATAACACAAGCACATTATAGCATGCTTGTGTTATGGTTTAAATTGATTAAGCTTGAGGCTCATTCAATCCAAACCAAAATGTGAGTGCATTATAATTTGTTCACATTATGGTGTCTAGTGGGCAAAAACGTGGGGTGGCGAAATTTTGGATGGGCCCATATTTGTGCACTTACCCTAGATTGGTATAAGAAGGCCTATCCAAAGCATGATATAGATTGGGAAAATGTGAAGAAATATTTTTTGGTAAAAGTACCACTGGAGGGTGTAAGTAAAATGAGATAAATGATACAAAAAAGGGAGAGTCAGTTAAGGGGTATGAAAAAAAATTAAAAGAAGTCTCCCTTAAACTATCAGAGCCACTAACATAGAAGTGAAAAATAAAATGATTTATCTCTATAATTCAAAAAGATGTTAGGGTAGCATTGGATGGTAAATTTTTGACACATATGTAGATGTGGTATCCTTGGCCTACCACATTAAAGAAAAACCTTCAAGGAGAAAGGATGATAAGGAGAAAGAGAGTGAGGTAATAGAGAAACTACAATTGGCGATTGAACAACTTACTTTACAGAAAGCCATAATGGAAAGAGAAGAATCCAAAAAAGGGAGACAAAACATATGGTTCTCTTAATTTTATAAAGAAGGGCACTTAAGGAATGACTAATTGAAGGCATACGGAAAGAAGAGGGTTGAAAAATTAAGATTAGAGCTACATATAGTACCACAAAAGATTCAATCATTTTTTTGTGGACTTTACAATGAGTGAGATGATCATGAGATAGATAACTATCCATAAAGAGTATTCCAACTTAGAAACCCAAAGACACACAAGGACCCTTGATGCCTAGTAAAACATTATTATAATAAAGAAACTCATCACACTATGGCATATATTAAGGGACTTGTGGAACATCCCCTTGTATACACAAGATCATGGCTATATGCTACCACCATGGGGGAAAAAATGAATACAAATACAAGACAAAATATTCATCTATATAAGTATAATGAAGACAACATGTAATTCAAATATAGAGGAGGTAGAGGATAGAGAATGGGGAACCATAGGAGAGATGACAAACTATTTTAAATGTGGTAAGCCTAGACACTATTCCATAAAATGCTAGTCAAACAAGAAGAAGAATTGTACATTCTATGACAACTCAAATCATGATATAAACAATAGTGAAAGGGAATATAGTACTTTCAAAATGACCCACCCAATTCAAAGGGTGATGAACTTCAAGGGCCAAGTAGAGGGTCCAAATCCATAAGAAAATATCTCCAAAAAGAGCTAGGAGATATTAGAGGTAGGATAAATAGTCATGTGGCACATTTACCATGAGGATATCTTCACAAAAGAGTATTAGGAGAAAATAAAAATTCAAAAAAATACAAATATAATATCTAAAAATAAGAAGGAAAAAAGTTGTAGTAATCACCCACCAAGGGACCAATATTACCAAAAACAAGAATACTAATTATGATGAAGATAATGTAGAATATAAAGAAGAAGAAGAATAACTTGAATATTTCTAGCCTAGTAAGAATGATCATGATAGAATTGTGAAAAATAAAAAAAGAACAATCACTTAACAAAAAAATGAATAAAGTGTATATTAAAAAAAAAACGTTATTGCCAAGTAAAGAATTTGGTTACTTTGGCATGTAATAGAAGAACCTCTTAGTAAAACTATATCAATTTGGTAAATATTGGAATAAGCAAGTAAATATCCATAGAGTACAAAGTGATTGGGATAGGAAGAATAGATCATTAATGATCTAACTACATATCTCAATTCTTGGAGAGTTAAACATATAATGGTAGACCTAAGAACAAAAATCGATATTATACTACAAAAGGTTTGGGAAAGATTAGGAAGGCCAACACTAACCAATACTCCCTATAATACCAACATAGCAAACAGGTCGAGTATCCAAACCATGGGTACATAGAAAAATGTAAAAGTCAATATGAAAGAAGTGAATTTAATAGTTGATTTTGAAGTAGTAGACATGAAAGAGCCTTTCAAGGCATTCCAAACTTTTCTAGGATTGCAATTTTTTGTTAATGAAAATGGAATAATAGAATCTATAAAGGAGGAAATATATTTCATGGAAGATAGCAAAGTAGTTCACATTCCTTTAGGAGATAATGAAGAATATTCTTATGTAGAGGATATTTCCTATCAAAAGGAGGAAGAATATAATAAAAGATTAATATATTCAATATCTAAATTTCCTAAAATAAATGTAATAGAGGAACCTAATAATGAAGGAGAGATTGAATTAGGAAGTGAGTATGATAGCAAAAATAGTTAGGATGTATTAAATGCATGGATGCAAGAAGAACTTGCATTGACCTCCTAGAAGGTATATGGTTTTAGGAGAGTTTGTATGGTATAGAAATAAGCTAAAAAGGTACCACAACACATTTTCGATAAATGGAAACCACCAAAACTATTGAAAGATGTGAAAGAAAATATCCTAGTTATTATCTCTAAGAAATCAAAACAAGTGCATCATATTCAATGAAGAAAAAAAAAAATTATATACCATAGTGGCCCAATACCTCTTCATGCACTAACCTTAGCTAGGATAGTTCAAAAACATTATCAAAACAAAAAATAAGTGGAAAATAGGGACACATTTTAAAACTATGAAATCCTTTACCATTAAGCATCAAGGGGGCATGTTATAAAAATATTTATAAAATACAAGTCTGAGTTTGAACACCTCTTTCCTTGGACTAACATAACACCTCAAAATATTGAAAGGGGCATTGGTGTGATATCTTACTATAAGACCCCAAGATAAAATAAATATTAAGAAAACACCTTGTATTATATTAACATATTATAACCTTACCCACCAAAAAGGAGGAATGGGGAAAACCAACAAATAGATAAATGCAGGAAGGTAATTCAATGACTACAATGTTAATATTAATAATCTTATCAAGAGCTATAAATAAATAAATATATCACTAGTAGACTCACTCTGCATACATTAGCTTTCCTATGAAATAGAAAACTAGTTTGAGAAACTCTTTCTACTACCTCATCAGTCATAAGCTCTTTTAGCTAATTTTGTAAAAATAATTGCAATTGCTCTAGTGGAAATCTCCCAAAAACCTAATCCCAACTATAAGAAGTTCCCTTACAAGGTACTGGAGGTTGATCTCAACGAGTCCTTCTTTAAAGTTTCAATCGATGTTGTCTATACGAAAGGCATCCACAAATATATCCATGCTCCTTTAACATATATTTACCATAAAAAGTTTGAAAGCCTCAGGAAAACCCTAATACAACGTGAAACACAAATCTATTTTTTGAATTATAGTCACATACAAGATAAGAAACTAGACATATGGCAACATTTCCTAGTGTAGTGTAGAAAAATGTACTCCTTTACATTTTCACACTTTGTTTGGGCCCCTGAATTAAAATGGACTTAATAATGCCTAAATGTAGTGTTGAAAAATGTACTCCTTTACATTTTAACACTTTGTTCCGGCCCACCTTATTAAATTGGACTTAATTATGCCTTAATAAGTCCTATTTTACATCTAAAAGCCTAATAAATTATATTTTCCAAAGAGGAAACCCAAAAACAATTAATGACCACATAATTAAGGTGGATAAAAACTCATCAAATGCTTTATGTATGCTTGGTGACATGAAACTGAAAACAAATGACTAGCTTAAAGCAAAAGAAAAAATTAAAGTAGCATTCCAACTTGTCCTGGTTGATGAAGCAAACCGAAAATATGATGAAGAACGAAGGGTTCAAATGGAAAGGAGAAAGAAAGAGGAAGAAATTGAGCGAGTGATGCAGCAAGAGGAGAAATTTGAACGTGTAAAGGAATTATGGAAGAGTAAGCATAAGGACAGGGATGATGACGATGATGAGGTTGGTCAGTTTGAGATGAAACAAAAGAAGGAAAAGAAGAAAAATAAGAGGGATAAGGACCACAAGGATTATGATTCTTATATGGAGGAACCTAATGTTTCCATGGAAGATGAGGAAAATTATATGAGTGATAAGGCACAATATGATGCAAAAAATTCCCAAGTTCTTCTTACAACTACAGGTCTAGAAGACTCTAATGAGGATGAGACAAATTCTCCAGTTTCAATAGAATCATGAAGGAGACATGCATACTCTAATTCTGAAGATGATGAACCATTGCAAAAATAGAGTCTGAGATAAGATGATCTATAGGATGATGATTTCTAGGCTTCTTGAGCTTTAACCACACCTAGCTCCTATTTTCTAAGAGAAAAATCCCCAACGCCCATGGGCAATGAATGATGAGGATTTGAGTTTCAATAGATATCAAGAGAAAATGATGCATACAATGATGATGGATAGGCTACCTCAAAATTTTAGTCATCAAATGTGTTTTGTCCCTTCCAAATCCATTTGACATAGTTAAATGAGATCTTATCAAAAACCTCAAATGAATCATTTGTATGTTGTCTTTTCATATTTCCTCTTTCTTATTTTTTATGGGCAACCTATTTTAGTCTATTAAAACTCAAATGCTTATCATTCATTTCCCATGGGCCTTGGGGATTTTTCTCTTGGAAAATACAAGATAGGTTTGGTTAAAGCTCAAGAATCCTAGACATCATCATCATATGGATCGTCTTCTTTCAGACTCTATTTTTGTAGTGGCTCATCATCTTTAGAATCAGAGTATGCATGTATCATTCGTGATTTTGGTGAAACTGGAGAATTTGTCTCCCCATCATCAAAGTCTTCTAGATCTGCAGTTGCAAGAAGATCTTGGGAATTTTCTACATCATCTCGTGCCTTATCACTTATATAATTTTCCTCATCTTCCATGGAAACATCGAGTTCCTCCAAATGAGAATCATAAGCCTTGTGGTCCCTATCCATCTTCTTTTTCTTCTTTTATTTCTTCTCAGACTGACCAGCCTCATCATTGTCATCATCCATGTCCTTATGCTTACTCTTCCATAATTCCTTCACACATTCAAATTGATCCTCTTGTTGCATCACCCACTGAAGTTATTCCTCCTGCTTTCTCCTTTCCATCTGAATCCTTCGTTCTTCATCAACTTTTCATTTTGCTTCATCAGTCAAGACAAGTTGGCATGCTACTTTAATTGTTTCTTTTTCTTTAAGCTAGTCATGTGTTTTTAGTTCCATGTTTCCAAGCATACATAAAGCATTTGATGAGATTTTATCCACCTTAAGTGCATCCCCAATCAATTCTAGGCTTGGTGCATTATAGAAACAGATTCTAAGAGAAGATGATGCATACAATGATGATGGATAAGCTACCTCAAAATTTTAGTCAATCAAATATGCTTTGTCCCTTCCAAATCCATTTGACATAGTTAAATGAGATCTTATCAAAAACCTCAAATGAATCATTTGTATGTTATCTTTTCATTTTTCCTCTTTCTTATTTTTTGCGGGAAACCTATTTTAGTCTTTATTTTAGAACATTTTTTGTGTCATTCAATGTATTATGCTTTATCTTTCTATCAGATTCTAGATTAAAATAACCTGAAATTGAAAATAGATTAATTCATCTATTTTTTTATTTTACAGTCCCAAATAGGTGGATTAAATAGTTATGTTGTTAAAAAAATCTTGTACAATGTAATGTCCCCTTTTTGAAATGAAACCAAGTTGAAACTCAAATGCTCATTGTTCATTTCCCATGGGCCTTGGGGATTTTTTGCTTGGAAAATAGTAGCTAGGTTTTGTTAAAGTTCAGGAAGTTTAGACATCTTCATCATATGGATCATCTTCTCTTGATTTTTTTTTCTGCAATGGTTCATCATCTTCAGAATTAGAGTATGCATGTCTCCTTCAAGATTTTGTTGAAACTAGAGAATTTGTCTCCCCATCATCAGTCTTCTAGACCTACAACTACAAGAAGATCTTGGGAATTTTTTGTATCATCTTGTGCCTTATCACTCATATAATTTTCCTCATCTTCCATGGCAACATCAAGTTCCTCCATATAATAATCATAAGCCTTGTGGTCCTTATCCTTCTTCTTTTTCTTATTTTGTTTCTTTTATTTCTTCTCAGACGGACCAGCCTCATCATCGCCATCATCCATGTCCTTACACTTACTCTTCCATAATTCCTTCAAACATTCAAATTTCTCCTCTTGTTGCATCACCCACCAAATTTATTCCTCTTGCTTTCTCCTTTCCATCTAAATCCTTCATTCTTCATCAAATTTTTATTTTGATTCATTAGCCAGGACAAATTGGCATGATACTTTAATTGTTTCTTTTGCTTTAAGCCAATCATCTATTTTCAATTCCATGTTTCCAATCATACATAAAGCATTTGATGAGTTTCTATCCACCTTAAGTGCATCCCCAATCAATTCTAGGCTTAGTTGGATCACATTCCATGCCTAAGACATGGATGTAAAACGTAGATATTCATCCACATAATTAGGAAACTTGAACAATTTTAGCCTATATAAAAGATTTGTTTTTTCAGTATCATGTAGTTGTTCAAACAACCTAGCAAGATTAAATAGTGTTGTGAATTTATCCCATGGTAACTCAAGTGAAACACCACCTTCTTCTAGTCAATGGAAGAATTTCATATCCTTAAAGCGCACAGAAAAATCTAGAGTTGGCATTGGGGATTTTATTTATGAATTCAACCCAAATGTTATTTCCTAATGCCTCCATAAAAGTTTGTGGAGCCAACTCTAGTTCATCATGCTCAAAATGAAGAACCCCGATGTTTTTTAACAATTCAATGGGTACTTCGTACTTCTTCTCTGCTCTTATTCAAAAGAGATTTTTTTGTCTTAAGAGAATCTAAGGCTGTAGTGGGGTTTTTAGATATTAATAATTCACCTATCTTGATAAATGCATGGGAATCATGTGGATCTATGCAAGTTTCCTTTCTTAAAATTTCCAAAGCCTTCTCTGATGCCATGTAGTAGCAGCTAGTGGTGTCATAATCACCTTTACTAAGATAAGCTAGTGCAATATTATAATATGAATGAGATTTTATGAGAGGGTGGTCAGTTGAAACAAGAGTTGTCTCAGTCAACTGTTCCACAAGAAAATGTTGCCCTGTGAAGAAAAATGGTTTTCTAAATGATTCAATGTCATTGCATAGTACGTGTATAATTCAAAGGCTCTATGCATCTTATCCATTCCTTCATGAACACTATCTTTTTCACTAACTGTGAGAATCCTACAATTAAAAAAAACTACCACAAAGATTTTTCCCCATTTTATATAGCAAAATTGCCAAAAAAAAAACGTTTAAAACATGCAAAAAATATCATGCTGATTTTTGCACCCAAAAAAACCATGAGACCATAGCTTGTTGCTTACTATTATGCTTTGATATATTTTTTCCAAGCATCCATAGCTTGTTTGAAATCACTTGTTTTAGGATTTTAGCCATAACAACAAGGCAGTGAACTGTTTGATAACACATGTATGAAAAATGTGGTAGCATAGACAAGGAAATGAACTTTAGAAAAAATGCCTCAAATAAATGTGGTCTCATGGTGATGTAATTCCATGACAAGCGAATTGTTATGGATTGTCATGGAATTCCATCACCATGAGACCGCATTTCTTTGAAGCATTTTTTCAACTAGTTCACTGCCTTGTCTATGCTATTGCTTACTATTATGCTTTGATAGATTTTTTCCAACCATCCATAGCTTGTTTGAAAGCACTTGTTTTAGGATTTTAGCCATAAAAACAAGGAAGTGAACTATTTCATAAAATGTTTTGGTAGACAACATGTTGTAAAAATGTGGTACCATAGACAAGGCAATGTGTAACTGGGGGTAAATTTTCAGGTTAGTCTTAAATCAAAAAAAGAAATAAAACCCTAGTTTAACTATGAAGAACAATGGAGGAAATAATGAAAAACAAAGAATAATGTTACCAAAGTCCTCCAAAACTTCCATGAATCACCTCCATAGCCCTTCTCCATTTGCTGCAAATATGTTGTTTTTTGAATTGTGTGTGTCAAATGAGGTTGACCTTGGCATTTTATAGAAATGTCAAATTTGAATGGAGGGCCAAGATCGAAAGATGAAAGATTCCCTAAGGTCAATGGTTGTAAATGCATATGACAACCCCTAATTAGGGTTAGGGCAACAATGCAAAATGAATGCTTGAGATTTGATTTTGAGAAAATCAAATCAAGGGTTAGAATTGCATGTGACAAGAAGATATTGGGCACAAATTTTGAGGTTGTTGGAGGGAATTAAAAAATTATTTAATTTATGAGAGGGAGAGTTGACTTTTGAATTAAAAATTAATTTAATTCAGAAGTGGTGGGGCCATGTGATAGTAAATAATAAATTAAAATTAATTACTTGGAAAGAGGGAAATTGCCAAGTGGAAATTTAAATAAATGATTTTATTTAAATTTAGAGGAAAAGTCAACATGACAATTAAATAATTAATTCTAATTATTTAATTGTGAAGGCAATGGATAAAGTGACTAGTAATTAAATAAATTATGGGGAATTTATTTAATTATGAGAATACATTAGAATTAGAGACGTATTTAAATAAATAAATAAATAAAGTTTATTTATTTAAATAATCAGGGGGAAATAATGTACTAATAATTTATTTAATTAAAGAGGACATAAGGAATTAGTGGCATAATTAAATAAAATAAATGTAATTTTTTTATTTAAATAGTCATGAGGAATAAAAGATGTGAATTAATTAAATAATTAAGAATTATTTAATTAATAGAGGAATTTGGACAAACGGACATAATTAAATATTTTAACTATGTTAAGAATAAATATGGAGAAAATCAAGTTCACAAGCCTGGTTCAATTTTATGTGTCTACACAATGAACTGCTTGAAAAAATGCGTCAAAGAAATGTGGTCTCATGGAATGCAATGGCAAGAAAATGCAATTGGCAGCCACTCCTAGTTATTAGTTATGCAATGTGAAGTAATTGCATAATTGCTTAGGTTGACTTTGTAAAAACTATATAGTAATTGAAATTTTGTCACTTTTCAACATCTAGTTATTAGTTATGCAATGTGAAGTAACGCTTTGAGTTTGAAAGATGTGCAATGCAATGTAATCAACAATGCAAATGATTGTGAACAAATAATTGATACCAAATCATAATATCTATATTCCAACCTAAAATACATAAAAAAATCCAATCATACATAGTATTATCAACAAATAATTGAGACCAGAATTTGAGCACCAGATTAAATCTTCTTGTCCATTGATTGCTTCAAATAGATACTACAATATAACATAAGTCTCCTCATATATGTTTCTATAAATGCCTATGATGATTTGATATCACAATTCGGTCTTGGTTTCTCTTTTATAAGAGAAGCAACAAGCTTTAGACCATTACAAAATATGGAATCTTTTCAAAATTCATGTCTCTTTGTATAAACTAAGCTAAACATTAGTTTTTCTTAAAAAATAAAAAAGAGAGAGTAGATAACTAATGAAGTACACAACACTCGTCACACCATAGTCCATTTATCTCCATAAGACACCTATGATCACTGAAGATCTGTTCAAGGTCCTTTCTCCACATTAGTGTATCTGAATGTGTGGTTCTTCAATTATGATAGCCCCAAGGCCTACTATTTGGGAGGACCCAAATACTTCTGCTCCCACTCATACATTGTATAATCAGATGGTCATTTGAATTCTTGAATTTACAATAAATTTGTAAGGTGAATCTTCCATCGGTTGTCTGGTAATGCCCCAAGATATCCACGATTAACTTAGAATATCCAGCATCCAATGCTATTACTCCATCCATGATTAAGTCGAACTTGTCAAGACTCAACTCACCATCATTTTGTATGCGAGTGATGCACCGTGGAACAATCATGCCAAATTAACTCTTCCATTCATTGAGGTCATTCAAGTGGTCATCATCTTTCAATATGTTTGGCACAAACCACTGATTCAGAGTATGAAATGAATCTATTCTTGTTCTGATCTTTTGGTCCTCTCCTTGCATATATTGGAATTCATCTATAACTATTTTGGCCATCTGCTTTGTAGGTTTTAATGTTGCAGGAGTTTGAGTACTCCTCTATAAGACTCTGCACAAGGTTACCAATGTGTGGTGTATGGACTGAAAGTTCTTAAAAATGGGATCCAATATGGATACATGCATTTTTATCTGATCAATTTCTTGTGTTAGTGAGTTGTAGCAATCATACACACTTTCCAACTTATCCGCAATTAGCTTTATCTAATGCTCGAGGAACTTCTCTAAAACATTGTAGACTTGCTTATTCATTCCTTCATTACCTTCATTGTTGGATTTCTTTAACTCTTCAATCTCTTGTCTAAGAATGCTCACTTGTTCAGTAGAAGCACTTTCTATATCAACTGTTGGAGCATAAGGAAACTGGTATAACATTATTTCCTTGTTCTATGAAGGGCCCACTCCTTTCAATTGTTCCTTCAACTTCACATTTTCCATGAACAATTTATTGACTTCATCATTTAAAAATTTGTGTTCATTTTCGTACTCTCCCAATCTAGCTTCCATCTCCTTAACTGTAGCTCAGGTGAACATAGTTGAATGCATTGTCATGGTTGTAGCTTATACAGGATTGTATCTATAGACACATAAAAATGGCCTAGACCTGTGAACATTTTTATTCTCCACAATTCTTCCTAAAATAATTAAAACATTTAATTATGTCTTCTAATCTTATTTAAATAATTTTGTATTATTTAATTAATTCATGTCTTTTATTCTTCATGATTATTAAAGAAATAGACTTTTATTTATTTATTTAATACGTCACTAATTATCTAATTTCTTCTCGTAATTAAATAAATTTCTCAATTTATTTAATTAATCTTTGCCATTTATGTCTTCCTGATTATTAAATAAATATATTTTATTTATTTATTTAATATGTCATAATTCTCAAGTCTTCTTATAATTAAATAGATTTATTGATTTATTTAATTAATGGATCAACTTCTCTAAATTAAATAATTATTTTCAATTATTTAATTGCCTTATTTAATATTTCTCTCATTTTGAATAAAACATTTTATTTAAAATGGTCTCACGTGGTTAATTGTCACTTCTTTTAGTAAATAATCTCAAAATCAATTATATCCTATCACACCAAATCTATATTTTTAATTATTTTTAATTCAAAATGGTAATATTCTTCTATAAATCAAGTAATTGCTAGAATTCTTGATTTTCCAAATCTCGTCTTCTTGTTCAAACTTGATCTTCTTGATTTTGCTAATTTTGATCTCACTGTCACACATATTCTCATTCCTTGATTTAATTTATTAAATTAAATCTTGTCCACTCATTTCAAAATTCACCCTAAAGTTGCCCTAACCCTAATTAAGGGGTTGTTATTTGGAATCTTGTCCATTGATTCTAAGGAACTTCTCAATCTTTAATCTCATTAGTCCATCCAAAATTGCATTTTCTATAAAATGATAATTTTGTCTTCATTTTGACATCTCCTAATCTTTTAATCTTTGAATATCTATTCTTTGGTGCAACAATGGTCATTGTCAAGGCACCCACACCTACACAGTTTTTAGTAGAGATGATCAACCTGCCATGGGATATTCATCGGGGTTGGAAGCTTGGTTGCCCTAAGAAGTGAGTTCACTGTAAGGGGGAGCCCGTGGGGCCAATCTTCTGGATTCATTCGTTAAGAATATGTGGTTGGAGTAAAATCTGCATGGGATCCAAAAGAATATTGTCCTTTCAGCCATATGTATTTGTAAATGTTTTCTATGTGGTTTTTTCTTCCAACATCATGTGTTTTCCAAGTGTATTCAAAAACATGAACAAATGAACATCTACCTCAAAATCTGAAACAAATTTGAAAAAATGAAACAAATTCCTTGCAGTCTGCCTAAAATTTTACCACAAAATCACTTTTTGCGACGCATTTGATATTTTGAACTACAATTTCTTATTTATGAGCCACAACTGCTCTATCGAGTCGTAAATGTCATCTTAAATGCCACAATTGAATGTCATTCGATGCGTTTGATAAATAAAATGTCGCAATCACCATTTTGAACCACATTTGCCTATTGAAAAGCCACATTTTCTTATTCTACAATGCATCTACTCTGTCGCAATGCATTTTTTGCAACACATTTGCCTCTACCTTATCTTTTCATTCATTGTCCGAAAACTGAGACTCAATTTTGTCCATAAAAGATTCCAGTCATTTTTTTCTTTGTTAGTTTTGTCCACAACCAGATCCTAAGTTGCTCAAATTTCATCATACTTACATTCTAGGTTGCATTATTAGGTTGCCATAGGTTTCCATTGCATTCTTAGGCTTCACCATCATTCTAGGCATTCATTTTGCAGATTTTAAGAGTACATTCCTTACCATCCTTTGTCAAAACTTTGCATTCAAGATTAGGTTATCATTAGAATTGATTACACCATTTTCCTTTAGTCATTATCTTTTGTGAACAATTTACCACTCATCAGTCTAGTGTGGAAACTTCACTTTGTCCTCCTTAGTCCTTTTTACAAGTCCATTAAAATTCCAAAACTGAAGCATTGCCACAACTTTGTATGGTTAAGTTTTACTCTCCTTAGGTCTTCCAATATTGAGTGCTTCCTAGAATCCTTTACATTTGCATACCTTTAGTCTCCTTTTAGTCTCATTTGCATTTACCTTTCACTATCATTTTCATAAGCATCCTTTATTCCCAAAACCCAAAAACATAGTGTCATAACATTTGCATATTTAGGTCATCCCTCATCATCCCAAAATTGAGAAAAAACTTTTATGGTTGAAACTAGATTACAGAGAAAAAGAAGACTCATGGGTTCTTTTGGTCAAGATACCAACCTTTAAAATTTCCCAAATGCAATGAATGTCAATACCAAAATTTCCCCAATGACATGAATACAAATACAAACATGGGAAATTCCCTCATTAATCTGTTCAGTGAGATGGCCAATTTCATCCTCTTCAGGGAATCCTTTTGAGCAATTTTTTTGCAGAGACCAAAATGGATAAGTATTCCAGGAAGACATCCAAGTTGCCCAACAAAATCCTGAAGTAGCTTCCTTTGTGGATGAACTAGTTTTGCAAGATTCTTACAGATACTAGCCATGCTCCTTGACCAAGGGGCTAGGTTTCCAAAAGGATTTGACATCAATACCATTAGAGGAACATCTCCTAATCTCCAATCACACAATACTTCCATGGGAGCCACCACCCAAAATTCCATCAACACCATTAATGCTACCTCCCTTGGTACACCTACTACCCATACTACAACATCCAATGTGGTTAACACAATGCCTATTGGGGGATCATCAACCCAAACAAGCACCACATCACAACCTATCCCTCAACAAACATCCATAGTTCCCTCACAAATTATTGGATCAACATTGGGTATTCCCTCTACCACCTTGAACACAAACTCACCAAACCTCTTTGGAGCTCCATATAGCTCCATGCGGACATCAGCCAACCTCTTACTCGGTTCCTCAAATACAATGGCAAAAAACTCATCAAATCCCTTTGGGGTGAATAAATGAAGATTTGTCATCCAAGGAACTCAACCCAATGTCCCAAATTCATCACAACTTAACACCAATATTCCATTGGGACAAAATGCAAGTATTCCATAAGGCCATACTTATCTATTTGGGCAAGGCAATCAAGGCACCCAAAATACAACTTCATTTGGGTATCAACATGCTCAAGGCCAACAAGGCCCTCAAATTCACTCTAACATGACTGGATCCCATATCCCCACTTATGCTTCTCAAGTGCATACACAACAACACATCCCCCATCAAACCACTCATTTTCAACAACCACCAAACTAGAACACCCAATTTTCCCACCAACAACAAATTCCCAATCAACACATCTCATCACAATAGGTGGGCACTCAATCCATACCTATCACCAACATGTGTGATTCTACCAACAAGCCAAATATGGAAGCACTTACACTCAAACTTGTTTCTCTTCAAACACAGGTGGAAACCTTGCAATAGTCAAACAAAAAGTATTACATGTCATATAATCTATGTCCATATCTGTTTGACACAACCTTGTATATGCCACCATTTCCTCTAGGATATGTGGTCCCACATTTTCCCAAGTACAAAGGCAAGACAAATCCCATTGAACATATAAGAGAATTCACTTGGAACTACATGAACATTGCATATGAAGAAACCTATATCATGAGACTATTCTCTAGAAGTATCGCAGGCCATGCATTGGAGTGGTTTGCACAATTGCCTAAGGGAATTAAAATATGGCATGAACTGGCCAACAGGTTTGTGGAGAACTATGCCTATAACACTTATACGAACATTGACATTACATCCTTATGTAGGCTCACTCAAGATGAAACAAGTGAGACATTTATTCCATTCTTTCAAATATGGACAACCCTAGCCAACAAATGTTCGGTAGAGATATCTAAAAAGGAGAAATTCACCATGTTTGTACAAAATCTCCTTGGACCGCTAAGATACAACCTACAAGTCCATTGTTGTACCAGCTTTATTGACCTTGTTGAAAAAGGTGTTCAACTTGAAAAATCCATGATCGCCAAAGGTGAACTAAAAAAAGGTGGAAAAATAATCAACACCACCATAAACACTAACCGAAGTACTTCCAATGATAAAACCAAGTACTGGGTTTAGAATAAACACATCACCAATGATTGCGTGGTCGATACGAAAACCATCAATGCAACAGGTCCTGTGCTCACAATCAAAGGAGCTCAAAATAAAAACACACCTATAATTACACCGACACTAGCTACAAATTCCATTCAAAACAATCCTTCTCAGTCTAATCAAAGGCAACAACGTCAACCATAAAAATTTCAAAAATGCACATACACCCCCTTGGGTGAGCCTATCAAAATTGTCTTAAAGAAACTTATCCAAAATGGTGTCATAACATTGGAAGACCCTAAACCGTGTGATCCAAGGTAATTCAAGCCATCATGGTGGGACGATAATGCATTTTTTGATTACCACCGGGTCAAAGGGCATAAAACTTCCTCTTGTCGTCAATTGAGAAACCTTGTGCAAGATCTCATTAAAAACAATACCATTGAGTTAGGTGGCCAACCATTTGCATCTAACACAGACCATACAATTCATAAGAATCCATTGCAGGACCATAATTCAAGAAAACTCTCATCATCTGACACAAACAATAATAACAACCAAGCCAACTATGTTCACATTTCTTTCAACTATTTTGGTGGCACAATCATTAATAACCTTCGGGCGACTGATGAAGATAAATGTGTCAATACCATTACCATTAAAAAGGCCCCAGAATTCAATGTTAATACATGCCAAGGTAAGGTCGCCATCCAAGGTCCCTCTACTCGTCAACCCAAGATTACCATACCTGGTCCATCTGTCCATCAGCCAAAACCCAAACCATAGTTTAACCTTATTGAGCAATTGAATAAAACACTAGCTCAAATCTTCATCCTTGAATTGCTTCGCATTTCACCCGTGCATAAGGCCATATTGGATAGAGTCTTGCAATAGTCCTCCATCCCAAACAATATTGATTTCAACCATTTCAAAACTATGGTTGAATTTTTGACTTCGCCTCACCACATTACCTTTTTGGACATTGACTATTCCTCGCCGAAACCATCTCGTAATGATGCCCTACATATTGAGGTTTTCGTCCATAAGCACAAGGTTCGATGAGTCCTAGTAGATGATGGAGTAGGATTAAACATCTGCTCTTTAAAATTGGTTAAAGCTCTTGGGTTCTCTGATGCATGTGTGGATTCTACCAAGAGCATTGCGATAAAAGCATATGATGATGATGAACATGCTTCTAAATGTGTCATCACTATTCCAATTCATGTGGGACCAATTATCATAGAAACAACATGCCAAGTCCTAGACCGTGATATACATTACAACATCTTACTTGGTCGCCCATAGATTCATGCTTTAAAGGCCATTCCTTCCACATACTACCAATGTCTAAAGTTCCCTTTCGATGGTACCAAAATTACTATCCTAGGAGATCTTGATCCATTTCAACACTGTACAAATCTGAGAGCCACTGTTGAACATTAGGTTCTGATCAATCGAGAAGCTTCAACCTCCACCTTTTCAAAATACATTGACCCATAAATACTCTCGAAATCATCCATATCCACTCCATCGGCTTCCTTTGCACCATCCTCCTTGGCCTCTATACCAAGTAATGACCTTCAGATCCAAGACCTTAGCTATGGAGAATTCAAATTGAATATGGCTTATTGTATTACCACAATACCCAAGCCGCCTAAATTATATGGTCAACCTTGCTTCGTAGTCAAGCCTAAAATAACTTTCAACGTTCCACCATAAAGGGTCTTCACACTATGGGGAGACATGAGTAATGAATCCATTATTGACATAGCTGATTGGATCTACCAAGACCCAGAAGGATTACCTCCACTACCAGTGCATATCTATGGAAATGGATATGACATATGCAAAGCATAGATTTTTAATGGAACCAATGGCCTGGGACGACACAACAATGGAAGGAGAGAGCCTATCATTATTTATGTGAGACCAAGGTATATAGGGATAGGGTTTGATAAATTCAACACTGACGATCGATGTGCCCATGTTATTTCAAGGATGTAATGGCTCCTGAAAGTGTCGAGACATGCGAAGAGTCCCCTACCGAAACTGACTCTCATATATGGGAATGGGGATTTTCCAAAACCCTGAGTGACTATGATATTAACAAACTATTCCTAGAACCCGACCAACTCCCTTTAGAGGAAAGATTCAACCAAATGTACAACATTGATCCTATAGATCGCCATTCTAAACATAAAGAATGGGTAAGCATCCCTTTGGATCATAAGCTATCGTCGGAAAAATCTGAATTGTCCTATCCCATTCCCAAGCCCACCCATGAGCCTGGCAAGCCTTAACCTACTGTCCATGCCTCTAAACTACCATCCAATAGTCATGATGTTGATACTTTTGTCCCCTATTATGACTATGAATAGAACTCATCTAAATCTGAATATGGTCCTTCCATTGAATCTGACATGGAAGTTGAAATTGACAACTCCGCCTTCACACTTGAGGCTTCCATCTGCATGCTTTTTGCATCTTCCCCATCCTTTACCAGCACTAACGATGGGATTTCCCTTATTTACCCACAACTCATTGAATGAGACAAACAAGAGCCACCTGCTACGGATATTTTTTCAGAATGATGAGGCCATTATAGAATTCATGCGACTCCGAGAGGGCATACCATGGGGTGATCACAAAGCAAGATTTTCTATTGACCTAGATTGTACAGCTTACTTTGGGCAGACTATGCAATCCTCCAGTCACAAAAATACAAAGAATAAAAAAAAAATGTCTTTAGGTGAAAACTACAATGCACCTTCTGACAATACAATAGTAAAAATAAAGGACATATCCGAAGGTGAAAACCTCTCTGAGGTGCTTAAGGATGGAGGATTGGAATTTTTTCCCATAACATAGGAAAAATCGACAATGCTTATTGAAGACACCATAGAAGTTATCATAGCTACACCAGAGAATCCCAAAATGGTTCTCTTGGCTGCATCATTGACAATAAAAGAAAAACCTGAATTCCAACAATTCTTCACAGAAAGGAAAGTTAACTTCTCATGGTCATATGCCAACATGTCAGGTCTGGATCCATAATTGGTATTGCATCATATTCCTTTAATTCCAGGTATCAAACCAGTCAAATAAAAATTATGGAAAATGCATCCATAGATTGCCCTGCTTGTAAAGGTTGAACTAAAGAAGTTACTGGATGTCGGATTCGTAAGATCAAGAGACTATGCCGACTAGATTTCCAACATTGTCCCTATCACAAAGACAAACAGACAGATCCACATTTGTACGAATTTCAAAGATTTAAATAAGGATTGTCCAAAAGAGGATTTCCCATTACCAAATATAGACATAATTATTGATCTCATAGTGGGGTACGAGATTTTGTCTCTCATGGATGGTTTCTCGGGCTATAACCAAATCCGCATTGCACCTAAGGATCAACACAAAACAATATTCACATGCCCATGGGGAACATACTATTGGAATATCATGCCTTTCGACTTAAAGAACGTAGGTGCCACATACCAAAGAGCTATGACAATAATATTTCATAACATGGTGCATATACTAATGGAAGATTATGTGGAACCTCTTGGCCAAATCTTTGACATGGACAGATCATCTCAGAGTCCTAGAAAAAATTTGGTCGACTAGAAGATTACAAGGTTCATTTGAACCCAAAACAATGTGTCTTTGCAGTTACTTCAGGAAAACTATTGGGTTACATAGTTTCACGACGAGGCATAGAGGTTGATCTTGTAAAATTGAAATAAATACTAGACATGCCTCCACCAAAAGGAATTAGTGAGTTGAGAACACTTCAGAGCAGATTTCAGTCCATCTGATGCTTCATTGCATAGTTAGTGGAAAAATGTCAACCATTTCAATACCTATTGCGCAAAAGTATCCCCTTTGTGTGGATAGATAAGTGTCAGGCAGACTTCTCAGAAATTAAAGAATATCTATTCACACCACCTATTTTAATGCCTCTAATTGAAGGAAAATCTTTGATTCTATACATCTTTGCAACCACCTCGGCACTAGGGGAATTATTGGCACAAAATGATTATGAGGAAAAAAAACAAGCTATATACTCTATCAACCGCACATTGGTTGGATATGAGCTGAACTATACAACCATTGAATGTGCATTCCTTGCATTTGTCTTTGGAGTACAAAAACTACAACATAACATGTTGAATCACCAAACACACCTGATAGCCAAGATTGATCCTTTTAATTATCTTTTGAGTCGGGCAACATTGATAGGTCGGTTAGCAAAATGGGTAACGGTCTTAAGTGAATATGACATCCAATATGTTGAACACAAGGCAATAAAAGGATAGGTTATAGCAAATCAACTTGCAGATACCCCTATACAAGGCACTCATCCTCTAATAGATGATTTTCCTAATGAATCTATCTTTCATGTGAAACCTTCATTACCATGGAAACTGTATTTTGACGGATCTCATACTAATCATGGCTCAGGAGCAGGTATCTTGTTCATCATGCCACAAGGAGATTTTATTCCTAAGGCATTCCAAATTGTCTTCCCTTGTACTAATAACATTGCAAAATATGAGGCCCTCATCACAGGACTCAAGATGGCCAGTAAATGGAAATTCAGACACCGTAAGTCTTTGGAGACTCTCAGTTAATTATCAACCAAGTAAATAATGACTACGAGACAAAGGATGAAAATTTTATACCTTACAAGAGGATGGTTGATAGCTTCATAACATCTTTCAGTTTGATTGCTTTCGAACATATCCCCAAGACACAAAATAAGGCAACTGATGCAATGGAAACTATTGGATCTCTTTTCGACATCCCGAATAATGTGTCACAATTTGAATTCTTAGTAGAACAACTGTTGATGCCTGCATATGACATCCTAGAGTCAAAAATGGTTTGTGAGATTGTTGGTTCCAGTTCATCTTGGTACCAGGACATCTATGATTATCTTAAGTCCCAAACCCTACAACCCAACCTCTCCAATAACCATAGAAATTCCTTTATATGAAAATTTGCGCAATACACCATCGTCAGTGACACCCTCTACCGCCATATCTTTGACAATACCCTTCTTCGTTGTCTTGATACTGATGAAGCACAAACGACCTTATGAGAGGTACACGAGGGTATATGCAGATCTCATTCGAGTGGCCCAACTCTAGCCAGAAAAGTCACTAGACTGGGGTATTACTAGCCAAAAATAGAAAAATATGCACTTTAGTTTGTCAGAACGTGTCGAAAATGCCAGGTACATGGCAACCTAATCCATGCACCTACACAAGAGTTGACACCGATCACTTCTCCATGGCCCTTCACACAATGGGGACTCGACCTCGTGGGAAAAATCCATCCATCCTCCTCCAATGGCCATAAGTTCATCATCATAGCCACTGAGTACTTTACTAAGTGGATTGAGGTCGTCCCTCTTAGTTACATCATCGGTAAGAAAATCTCAAAGTTTATCCTTAATTACATCATTTGTTAGTATGGTGCTCCACAGTCCATCATCACTGATAATGGTCGTCCATTCAAAAATCGAGATGTCCGTAAACTTTGTGAGTGATTCCACATCCAACACCATTGCTCCACACCATATTATCCACAAGGCAATAGTCAAGCTGATGCATCAAATAAAACAATTCTTCACATTCTTAAGAAGACCTTCAATGACGTTGGCTGATATTGGCATTTACAACTCAATCCCACCTTGTGGGCCTACCAAACAAGCATCCGTACACCCACTAGAGCCGCTCCATTTTCCTTGGTCTATGGATCTGAGGCCATATTGCCCATCAAGGTCGAAATTCCTTCTCTCCAAGTCTCCTTCAAGGGAATGATCGATGACAAAGAATACAGACAGTCTCACCTACATGAGCTAGAAATGCTACAAGAAAGAAGACAAAATGCCTTAAACCATTTACAAGCATATCAAAATCATCTCTGCAAGAGCTATAAAAAAAGAGTGATGATCAAAAAATTTGAAACTGGTGATTCGGTCCTCATGCAGAACCTAAGAAATCAGGCTGACTGTGAGAAGCCTAGAAATTTTGAGCCTACTTGGTTCAGTCCTTATATCATTATTGCAACATTCAAATCTAGAGCTTATCAACTAGCAAAACTTGATAGAGAATAGTTGGCAGAACACATCAATAGCCTACATCTACACAAGTTCTACACATAGCATCAAAGAGCTTGGCTAAAAACTTGAAAATACAAAAATAAAAAAAATTGTCACCTTGATGAAAACTTGGCAAACAGGTGTTTTGGTGACACCAAAAAAAAATTAAAAAATGACAAAAATAGTAAAAAAAGAAATAAATTTGTCCAATAGTGAAAACCTGGCAAACCTACGCTTTGGATAGGTTCCATGGTGAAAATATGTCAAATAGGCACCATGTGTAGTCAATCATTTCTATGCCATCTACTATTACTCTAATTAGCCTTTATCCACTTTGGATAACCATGACATTTCGACACATTCATGACACTTACCATAAGTCATGCCAATTTCGTCCATAGCTAGTACTGGTTGACAACACTCCTTGCATATCCTTGCCTTTTGTCCTACATATGCTCTTTAACACATCCTTTTGCTTAGGTAATCCCTAACCTGCCTAGGGGCAAGACCTTTATTATGTGACTACAATGGATATCGCACATGCAACTAATATTCGCAAAAAGTCCTAAAAATCAGAAAATGTCCTGAAGAAAATAAAAAAACATTCAGAAAACATCAAAAATCTCAAAACAAGGTCAAATCCATCATGTCATTTCAATCGAGTCATGTCCGTTAGTCTTTGTCAGAGTCTGAACTACGTTGTCTCCGTGCATTTTCTACGTAGTCAAGATTCATCCTTGAATCCTTGAGACATTAGCTCCGTCCTTTTAGGTTTGTCACAATAAAAGAAATGGCTCAATCTTTTGTCCTTCAGACAAAGTCATTGGTCGTGTCGAACTATGAGGTCTTTGAGAGCACGATGTAGGCAAGGCCATCAACCAATGAGCCCCTAAGGCTACACTAGGTCAGTCCAGTAGGGTTATGGTAATGCACTTTCACACATGTTGAGATTCCTTTAAATCAAGAAAAACATTCATCAATCCTCAAACAGGCAATCTTTTGGCAAATTTCAAACAATATTTCTAATCAACATCTCAATCAAACTTGCATGTCAACAATGACATGTCATCAAATCTATCATCTAGGCAATTTCTATCATGAAAAGTCAACCTATCAAGCACGGTTCTTCTTCAAATGTGTCCTTCTGAGGAATAAATCTTGTCATTTCTTTATGATTTTGAATGTGTCCTTCCTAAGCATCATCATCATCATCTGGCATTTTGAGGGATTCTCCTAACTCTGAGAATCTATCCTCTTGGCATCAAAATCATTCAAGATGTGTGCTTCTTGAATCCGACATCACATAACATTTGGCAACTTAAACCCTATCAACCTTGGCATTTAAAACACTTGACATTTATTTCACTTGGCGAACACTTGGCAAACACCATCTATCTTTTTTATGGTTATCATGATATTAGCCCCTTACGTCAAAGGAACGACGAGATATCATAATGATCATCCTTGTCCTTTTGATCATCTTGTTATTAGTTTCTCGAGGATGTCTTGATTTTAGGATTTAGAGGAGCAACGATGTAACACAATGGCCGCCTTGTCTTTTATTGGTTGTCACGTGACTAGTTTTTTAGGGATGTCTTGACATTGAGATTTAGAGAAGCAGCGATGTCTCATGACTAGTCGTGTCTATTTGCGGTTGGTTATGAAAAAATTACTAGGGGAAATTACGTTCCTCATATGATTCATGATCATCCTTGTCTGTTACTATCTGATCTATGTGATGATTTGAACTTGCACACTATTGATCTATGTCATATCATAGTGTTTGTTGGGCATTACGATATTCCGCCCTATGATGATTAAGAGCAACAACTATTTTAGTACTATGGCAATTGTTGAAGGAATCTTGATTATGCACTAACATGCATAATTTCTCTGCACTAACATCCACCTTCATATTCTCTTCTCTCATCCTCTGATGATATCATGTGACATACAAAAACATAGTTGCATACATGATCATATGAGCATTTCATCTTCACATTTCACATTTGCATAAATCAAATACCATAATTCACATTGCATGACACTATCATTTACATCCATCCATCTATTATACATAAAACCATCATTAGCATTAACATATAGACATAATAACCATCATTTGCATTAACATATAGGAATCATATCATCATACATTACATAATGCATACATACATAATCATAAGGAACGATATCCATACATCTCATAAAGGCATCCATCTCATCATATAGAATATCATTATCATCAACATATAAAGTAGGACCATCATGGCATATGAAATTCAAACCATCATCATCAATTTATCACATCACATAGCATCAAATAAAATATACAACATCATAACACATGGCATCATAACTCAAATCATATAGTCCACATCCAAAATCATCACATATATACCTCAAAAAAAATATAATGTCATAGGATAAAGTCATAGGATATCCCAAAAATGGAGCTCATGGGATCGAATGTCAACATATATAATGTCTCATAAAAATAAACAAGTGGAAATCCTAAGTCGTTCCCTTTCCATTTCGTGGAGGTGACCCATGGGGTGACTGTTGTTGGCTCATGATTTGAACTGTCACCTGAATAGGTGAGGTACCTGGAGCCTGACTCTGAGATCCTAAAGGGTCAATGAGAGGAGGCTGACTCTGCTCTATTTGTTGTCTTGAGGACATTGATCTATGACTGTGCCTTGGCCTGTGGTTGTGGCCTAATGAATGTCTATGTGAACTATGAGACCTGTGACCTAATGACTGACCAGATGAGGTGTACCCGCCAACACTAGTATGGCTACTGCTCTGTAATCTGTTGTTGCTATGGGTTTGGGTACCACTGCCTTTCTTGTTGTATGATCTAGATAGGACTGGGTCTCGTCTCTATGGGGAAATGACTTTCTCATATAATAATTTGTATCGACACCCTGCTCTCGACCATCCTAGCCAACTCTCTGGCCATATCCCCTAACAATCCTGTGCACAACTAGGCAAACTTTGTCACCCATCTGTCAAACTCCTTCCATCAAATAACAACCTGATCTCTCTCCACCCAGACTACCTCCAACTCCGTTTCTAGGGCCTTGTTCTAAGACAAAGCCACATCCAATCTACTATGTAGGTCGGCAATCCTCTGATCCATAGTGGCATTTGCTAGCAAAATGGGTGGTCTATCCCCCTCCTCCTCACCATCAATCATACTCTCCCTCATTCACCTCTTAGCCTATTCCTCCCCCTCCTTCACACCATCAATCATACTCTCCCGCATTCTCCTCTCAGCCCTCCTCCTCCCTCTCCTCCTCTCCGTCGATCTCCTCCACATCAATGTCTAGTGGGTGATGCTCTACAAAATTATCATCCTCTACCAGCATCTCTCCCTCTCCTTTGGCCTCTACCTCCTTTCCCTGACCTCCACCTCCTCCTCCCCTCTAACCTCCCTCTCCTCCTCCCCTATGGCCTCCACCTCCTACCTACCTAGCTTCTCTCCCTCCTCACCTTCCTCCCTGATGGGTGACAATGGTGCGCCACCCACTGTCTCTCTAACTCTCTTTGGCTGCCTTTTCCCTCAATCACTCCTCCTCCTCAACCCCTGTCATCTTCGCCATCATCTCCACCCCCACCACCTCCATCATCTCCCCCATCTCTCCCCCAACCATCATACTCTCCCCCAATCTCCTCTCAGCCTCATCCTCCCCCTCCTCATCCTCATCCTCCCTGTTGTCCTCTTCGTTGATCTCCTCCACATCAATGTCTAGTAGGTGATTCTCTGCAAAAGGATCTTCCTCTACCAACATCTCTCCCTCTCCTCTGGCCTCTGCCTCCTCCCCATGGCCTCCGCCTCTTCCTCTCCTCTGACCTCCCTCTCCTCCTCTCCTCTGGCCTCTGCCTCCTACCTACCTGGTTGCTCTCCCTCTTCACCCTCCTCCCTGATGGGTGACAATGATGTTCCACCCACTCTCTGTCTAACTCTCTTGGGTTGCCTCCGTCCTCCATCACCCCTCCTCCTCCTCACACCTATGTCATCTCTTCCATCATCTCCACCCCTACCACCTTCATCATCTCCACCATCTCTCCCTCCATATCTCCCTCAACCACCATCTCTTCCTCCATCTCTCCCCCAACCACCATCCCTACCTATGTCTCTCCCTCCCTGACCTCCCCTTTGCACCAGTGGAATGATTGATCTACGATCAATCGGTGCAGGACCATTTGTATCTATCAGGGGAATAGGCCTATGAATCTTCCACCAAGCATCGTACTCGGTCGATGTCCCTTCATTTGTTGGCCCTCCCCTCCATCCCCATTGTTGCACAACCAAATTGTCGTAGTACCCACTAGGGTAGTTACATCTTTATGATCCTCTGACTCTGCACTATATGGCCAATTAGGTATCATCAATAATGTTGTGTCACAACTAATGCTTTGTCCCTCCTAGTAAGCAACCTCATGAAGCTGGTGATAAAACATACCCAACAAGCAAGGCCCCCAAGAAAACACTATCCTATGACTGCACATGCGGACCAATTCATCCCCCCATCCTATGTAAAATCCATGCCCACAACGATCTGGGATCAAGGCTCCGATAATCAATGTCATAAGCATGGCATCCCATCGTGGATAATGGTCAGCCACAAACTCCCACCTGATCTCATATCTGTGAATACCTAGACCGATACCATCCACATCATCGTACATCTCTCCCAGGGCTTGTCACCCTATGTGGGGATCATACACTACTCTCTCCCCATTGATCGGATTGCACAAAATACGATACACATCATCTAGGGTAACAGTGGCCTATCATGTGGGTAGGTGGAAGAAGCATGTCTCAGAGTGCCACCTCTCACAGAGTGTTGTCAGCAATCCCCTATTTTCTTGAATAATGGGCATGTATGTAACATAATATAAACTGAGTCTCATCGATCATCGTCGCTCCCGATCTCTGAAAGCATATGTCGCAGGTCTGAACTCGCATGTGTAAATCGGCACTAACCATTTCTGCACACATAGAAACAAAGGTTAGCACACATGGATTAACATTTCAACACATTATTGTTATTTGAGGAACCAAAAATGCATTTGAAAGAGAATTTACACAGTCAACTTTGGTCAACCCTGGTCAACTACAATTGTGTTGCATTGACTGCAATTGTGTCGCACTACATCATAAGCGGCTCTATATTTCACAGGCGTCGCATTATGGCACCTATGTCATTCCAACTCACAATTGTGAACCATAACAACACTTGCATCATTTAACATTGCAATTGCTGTCTTTTATAACAGTTGTGTTGTGTGGCATGGCGATTGCGTCGTAATGTTTCACTTGTGTCGCCCATTTCCACACTTGTGTTGCTTAGTGGCACTCGTGTCGTTTGCCCTATATCATTTGTGATCTTTTAAACCTAAACCAACCCACCCATTGCACTTGCCGACGCAATCAAATGTGTCGAACACGAAGGAATTTGCGGTTTACGTGATGACATTTGCATCACAATGCAAGTGTTGTAAAGCCCTAAACCCTAATAAATGCACAAAAATCAAGAAATTAAAAGTTGGGAAAGGGTACTTACCGGTGCCTCAACGCCCTCAGGTCATCAGAATGTTGTCATGCGGTAGCCACTGTGGTTTGTCATGGGAATCACCATCTTCTCCTCACGCTCTGCTCTCCAATATTTCTAACTAGCAAATGTGAAAATGACACCTAGATTGTTATTTCAAACCTATTTAAAGGTTGAAAATTAGGGTTTGGCCTGTTGGGTTTGTACTAGAGGCTCATTTGACCGCCTTTGACTAGCATTTTCGTTGGCTTAACGTCCTCTATTTTTGAAACTATTCACGCCATTGGTTTTTTAGTCATCAAATTGACTTATTGGGACACTTTCCAAATTTTTCTAACCCTGGACCAAAATTCAAAAAAAATCTCGAGGGGGCATAGGCACTCCATACCTTCACTGGGGCATATTCTTGACTTGTTTTCTTTGCCATAACACGATAAACTACATTATGACAAAGAGGGGCAAAATGTAGACACATAAAAATGGCCTAGACCTGCAAACATTTTTATTCTCCACAATTCTTCCTAACATAATTAAAATATTTAATTATGTCTTCTAATATTATTTAAATTATTTTAACTTATTTACTTAATTCATGTCTTTTATTCTTCATGATTATTAAATAAATATATTTTATTTATTTATTTAATGTGTCACTAATTATCTAATGTCTTCTTGTAATTAAATAAATTTCTGAATTTATTTAATTAATCTTTGTCATTTATGTCTTTTTTATTATTAAATAAATGTATTTTATTTATTATTTAATGTCACTAATTCTCAAGTCTTCTTATAATTAAATAGATTTATTAATTTATTTAATTAATCGATCATCTTCTCTAAATTAAATAATTGTTTTCAATTATTTAATTGCCTTATTACATTTCCCTCATTTTAAATAAAACATCTTATTTAAAATGGCCTCACATGGTTCGTTGCCACTTCTTTTAGTAAATAATCTCAAAATCAATTATTTACTATCACACTCAATTCATATTTTGAATTATTTTTAATTCAAAATGGTAATATTCTTCTATAAATCAATAAATTGCTAAAATTCTTGATTTTCCAAATCTCATCTTCTTGTTCAAACTTGATCTTCTTGATTTTGCTAATTTTCATCTTACTATCACACATATTCTCATTCCTTGATTTAATTTATTAAATTAAATCTTGTCCACTCATTTCAAACTTCACCCTAAAGTTTCCCTAACCCTAATTAAGGGGTTTTATTTGGAATCTTGACCATTGATTCTAGGGCACTTCTCAATCTTTAATCTCATATGTCCATCCAAAATTGCATTTTCTATAAAATGGAAATTTTGTCCTGATTTCTACATCTCTTAATCTTTTTTATTTTTGAATATCTTGAAATTTATTTACATTTTATTGAGCTTAACATCTTCTTGTCATTTAGTCATTTAACTTTGCATGTAGGAGTTGATATTTTCTTGCATAGATCCTTAAATCCTTCAACACTTTCTTAGGAATAGGCTATAGTTTGGATTGTTTATCAAAATCTAAGGGCAACCTTTCATATTTCAGCAAGCTAGAAGGTGTAATGGAGATCAGTAATGGAAGATAAAGAGTTTGTGTGAGATCACTCCATTTGTTCTTTATTTTATTTCCTTTTCACTTCATTACATATTGTGGGTTTTATGTGCTTGCATGTAATATTCTAACATATCTTGCAAGAAAAATACCCCCCAGTTATAGTATCTTTTAATGTTTTCACCATAGATGTCCTTTTCATTTCTTCCACTACATCTAGTAACCTTGGTTTTTGTGTACTCTTTTGTTTGGCCCAAAATTCCAATGTTTCAATCTTAGGGTTATACTTGGTGCCACTTACCCCTTCATTTGAATCAAAATCAGCAATCGACATTGGGTCCTCCTATGTTCTCACGTGATCAAGTAAAAACATTTTCTTTAATTCCATACTAGGGACAATAAGTATATTAATTTTTAAAATCGTCTCTTTAGCCTCTTGTGGGTTGACATCAATATTATCAATCCTTAATTCATCAAAGGTTTGGGCTACTATCTAGTCATGTTGGGATTCCTCGACTCCCATCTTATTTATTTCAACCCCCGCTTCAAATTCTCTCATTTTAATCTTAAGCCAAAAGTCTTTAAATTCATGGGTTTTGATAAATTCAACATCTTCCAAGAACTTGCAAGCTGCAACAACCCTGTCATCCTCATGCATTTCTCTTTCTCCTTGTACCTCAATATCAGATCTAGCTTCAGGCCTGTGGTCTTTAGTTTCAAGCATAATTTGGTACACTTCAACATCATCCTTGATTTTTTTTAACACATTAACTACTTCTTATGTATCTCCAACCTCCTCACTCATTTCATAGGAAACAAGTGGGTCTATCTCTTGTGTCTTTTTTTTAGAAGGTGGTTGTTCAAGAGGTGATCTTGGAGAAGCATCACATACTAAAACAATATTTGGAGTTGGTTCTATAATTATAATACCGCTTGGCCTTTTGGGACACAATTTGGCAAGTCTCCTCATATCTGCTACAGTCTTAATTAATTCATGAAACTTATCAATTATCATGGCAATCCTCTTGATAGGATCTTCTTCCTCTACGAAATACCCCAAGAAATCACTCTACTTCATCTTTCTTTCTTAATTCCCCATTTTCAACTCCTCTCATATACCTATTGATGAGTGAAATAATTTCTGATTACATATTCTTCATAATCAATATTGTGAGTAACCATAGCCTTGGTAAGGATGGTGTCTTACAAAATTCATGTGACCCTCAGGATCAAAAGCTCTTGCCTTTCCAGACTATAGAGAGTACCTTGTTTTTAGATAGTTCTGCAACTCTTCAAGTGTATCAAATCCCATTGAAATTCCCAACATGTCAAATTGGGTAGAAACACACCCTTCCTTTGTTTATTCATGACATCCTTTTCCATCCATAGAATTTTCCACATGAACTCTAAAAAGGCTAATCGAAGGGGGAAAACATTTGGCAGATATGTGGGGCCTATGGGCATCCATAAATCCTGATTATTGTGGTATCTGGTAGAAAAAACCAATCACCGAAGTTATGAGTATGGTCTTGCTCGGGTTTCAAAGCCAAAGGTATTAACAGTTTTAGCACAAGTGTGTGTAGTCTTGGTGGTTGGTGGCCAATAACTCTCATAATTCTATACACAGAGTCATCATGTAATATCACATAATTTTAATTCTTACATTTGTTGTCCCATATATAACACCATAGTTGCACTGGCAGCAAATTCTCCTGCTTGTCAATCTTACCCAAACACATCCTTTTGATTCATCTATCTTTATTCTAGTATAATATCAGGTGGCACAACAAAAAATATTGCCTAAATGTTATGGGGGATCTATTTTCCCTGACTTGCAGAAATCCTTCATGTAATGCTTTCTCAAGATATGAGGTAAAATCATATTCAATGTTTGTCTCAGGATTTTGGAACCTCATAGAAATCATCATTAAACTAATTGGAATTCTCTCTTCTGCATCTATCCCAAGTACTTGACAAATCTAGCAAAATAGGTTTTCTTGAAATAGTATTATAAATCTAAGACATCAAATGGTTCAGTAGCAGAAGGGGATATAGGAATCACCCTGTTGTTCACACCCCTTTTCATGAAAATGGGGACTTCATCACTTATATGGGTTTTCCTCAATCTAGTATATTCTTCTTTACTTCTTTGCAAATCAATTTTAGTTAGGGATTGTTTGTTTAGGTCAAAACATTCAATGACGGTTTCTTTAGTCAACACAACTAATGGTGAACCATCTAGAAATCTCACAAACCTAGTAGCAGGATGATAACTTTGAGCCAATAATCTAATGAACTCTACATATATAAAAACATTTGGGACAATTAACTTGGCCAAATCTAATACCCATGGATTTGACACCAGAATCTTATCCTCCCTTTTGTCATAAAAGTGCCAAAACAGTTTGCACCTAGAAATAGGGATAAGGGGATCTCTACAATCGTGATCCACACCATTAAAAATATTTTTAAATCCAATGGAGCTCTTAAAATTTTCCATAATTTGGTTAGTCCCTTGTTTCCTTGGTGTTTGGCACCACTGGTCTACTTTGGGGTTTAGGGTTTTAGCCTTAAAAACCTTTGCTTTTGATCTATTGCTTCATTTTGGTCTGAGAATATGGAATAGCCACAAGAGCCACAAGTGGTTGATTATCTTGAAATAGATGATGAAGAGATCATGGTGACCCCTAATGACATGCAACAAGGAATGCTATCTTTTACACAATGTGTTGCATCAAGTTCTGGAGCAGTTGCTCTAAGGCTTGGGAAAGATGAAATAATGGGAATAACTAATACTAATGATGTGAGAATAGAGGCTTGTAGATAATTAATGAGGAATGACTCTTTTGTTAAAACAAATGCATTTAAAGATTTTGTATGGAGGACACATGTTCCAGTGTATGTTAAGAAGGTAGCTCAAGAAAGGAGTATTCATCTAGAGCTTCCAGAGAAGGTTATTCAATCCAATGTTATGCATTAAATGAGGGAAACCTTCAAGGAGATGACACCAAAGCAAGGTAGGGAATGGGTGCAAAAGAGTGGAGTATTATTGCTCCCAGAATGGGATATAGTTGATGTTGTGGTGTTCAATACAATAAGAAGGGCCAACAAGCCACTTCTCCAAACTGAAGAAGAAGTTACATTGACACTCAAAGGCTCAGCCTTTAGTGAGGAATGGGATGCCTTGCCAATTTAGTCATTGTCTACTAGATCCAGAAAACCAATCGTTGCAAAGCCAACTGATTTCAGTGGTCACTTCATTGTGAGAAGAGTTGCTAATACCCCAACATTGGAGGCAGTAGATATGGTAGTGAATGTTGCCAAGTTCACCAGGGCAACTGTTGAGGATTTGACCAAGGACATAGATAATCTAGGGCCAATATAATGATCTTATTAATGAGTACAATAAGAGTCAAAAAAGAGTTACAGAATTAGAAACTGTGTTAGCATTATTAAAGAATCAAATGGAGACATGGAAGTCTTAAGGACAAGCTAGCTCTAGCCATATTGTCTTTGATCCACCAATGGAGCAACCTCAGCCTCCCTCACAAGGAAAATCCTTATCAATTGTTCCATTGCAATTGAGGGGGCAAGTAACCTAGGAGGAGGGCTTTCAAGGGAAAAATTAACCCACCAGGTTGAGGAGTATAAACAATTGTTGCAACAATCCCAGTAATCTATGTTGAAAAGAAATTCAATAATTGTAGATGTTGTATTGAGACACTTGAATAGAAAGTTCTAAGGAAAATTAAATAGTGTCCACGTAAGTTATGCTTTAATTCTGCAAGCAATTAGGTTGTTCCCAAGAGATAAGGAATTGGCTACCCCATTGTTTCATAAATGGAGTCCCAGAGCTGAACAATTAAAGTTCATGACATTCAAATCAAAGCATCAGAAAGATAAGTATCCCAAGGTTATTCCAACTTATCAATTTGTTAATGAGATTGTGGGGTAGAAGTTTCAGGGGTATGTTGCTCCTATGGAAATGAAGATAAAAGAATTAAAGTCCAAATATAATGAAGTATACTCAACACCAATGCCAGATATCTAGCAGAATTATGATGAGGTGAAGCCTTTGCAGGCTTGTAAAGACCAAATAAATGACATCATGTCAACCCAGACAAGTGAAATATGCAAGAACACTGATATTGGTATGTTAAATGATACACTTGCAAAACTATCCTTTGTTATTAGTTTCTTAGAATATTTTGATAATGAAGCTACTTCAGTGATGGTGAGATATGCACCATATAGAGAAAAGATTGATGAGATTATTTCTTTCAAGTGGCCATTTGAAGTAGAATTTGAATTGTGAAAGATGGTATTCACTAATGATTTTGGGATATGAGCACCAGGGAGGAGAAGTATGACTTGCTCGAGTATGGTACAGGTTTGGCCTCAGAAATTACAATTGAATATACACATACTTATCCCAGCTCGAGGTGTAGGTTGCTGATGTGGATTACTAATGAGATGGATAAAGTGTTGAATGTGAGATTTGAGAGTTTAGAATTGTAAATACAGAGAGTGTAAACATTGAGTCTATGTTTTAAATTTTAGAGTCAGATAGGATAATTTTGTCAATTATGAGGTTCTTAAGCATGTTTGTGTCGAATATGACAATATTTTGAATCTATTTTCTCCCCAATTGTGATACCTAACATGAATTATTAATGAAAGATTAGTCAAATACTAGTTTCATTGATTTTCATTATTTTTTACTATGAATTATACTATAATTGTGGCTCTGGTTCAAAGGATTAGTTAAATTATTTAGTTATTGTGTAATTTCACGCGGGTTAGCATATAGATTCATAAGTAGTAATATATTTCAATTGCATATACTTGAATTGTAATGCAATTCACTTAGATCTTAACTATTTAGGATGAAATTTGCCTTGTAGTTCAATTATTTCTCATTTGACTTTGTGCTTTAGGATACAACATTGATATTGAAGTAGTGGTCGTATTTCTCACATCTTTGGCATTTGATTTTAGAACATTTATTCATAATGATCTTCATAACGATCTATCTTTGTTATCTTTGAAGTTCTCTATTGATAGGAGTTGGATCTTTGAAGGAATTGCCAATTTCTTGAAGGGTTTCATCTATTCAGTGTTGATGGGGAATTTATTTGTTGTTATGCAATGTATACTTGAAATTGTTTAGTTATTTGTAAGAAGCACATTGTGGGATCACCCTCCTGAGTCTTGTAGAGCCCAAAGTGCACGAGAGTAAGCATTATTTCTTATTCTCGTTAAGTTGGCCAATCATTTCCTAGGCTTTGATTACTGAACATGAAAAATTCATAGAAGCTTTGAGGAATTTGCTTGGGTTTTAAAAAAAACCAAAAAAATCCTCTCAATTGATTCAAGGAGTATATCCAGGATAGACTATTGTAAGGACCTCTTTTTAATCTTAGATTCTTCCTTTTTAGTTTCAGGTTCTTTCTTCTTGGTCGGCATGGTGTCCTTTTTAGTTTCAGGTTCTTTCTTCTTGGGTGGCATGGTGTTTAACTATCTTACTTCTCCTATACTTTTGAAATGCAAAATTCCAAACAATCTTGTACTCATAAAACTTAATTCATAGTTGAACTATCTTACTTGTCCTATAATTCTTAAATGCAGAATTCCAACAATCTTGTACTCGTAAAACTTAATTCACAAGAGTTATGTTCATTTTCTCGGGTTATGATGGTTGTAGAGCTTAACCTCCTCGAACTCCCAACTCCTCACACGATAATTTTTACAAATGAGTGCAAAGAGAATGTTGAATTCTTGGTTCAATGGATTCTGAGCTCAATCATGTCAACATTAATATCAACCTTATGCCAAATGTTTTTCTCATAGTTTGTGTTTGAACATGCACCATTGATTTTACAAGATCAGACGATTGATGTGATTCGTGCATTTAATATCGCTTTATTGCCATCACTTTCTATAACTGTCACGGGATAGAGGGGTATAAACCTTTATACCGCATGCTTCTTTGCATTTCACCATGGGGTGGCGAGATCCTCACCTCTATATTGCAAGCTTGACTTGTTTAACCCGTGGTACTACAGTTTACATTAACGATCACATATGGCTTACCATCATACTGCATTCTTTGTCACATCCTTCCACAGTATAGAAGTTCATACCACCCTATCGCATGCCTTTATGATCTTCCTCACAAGATGGTGGGTTATTCCTCGCTATACCACACCCTTCATTTTTCCTTCTCATGGTATGGCGATTTATGATGTATTTAAATTCTCTCATACCGCTCAACCGCATCCTCATCATAATACTTATGTGGTATGGTGGTAAATATCTTCATGTTGTCTGTTACACACCGCCAGCCCGCCAAGGGTTCAAATTACTACTGAGGGATCGTGGCAACAAACTGTTAAGGGATTTGGAATGGTTTTAGCTAGAATTTTTTTTGCTTAAGTATATATATGGTGAATTGTTGGATTTGTATACGTCTTTGAGTGTCAGTTAGACCTAAAAAAATTATATGTTACATAAAAACTAAAGTGGAATATAAGGGTCAAGGCTCGGGTCATGGAGCTCAAGGTTAATTGTGATGATGGAACTAGGAATTTTTGTAAGGTTCTAACAGCCTCGTGATGTTTTTCCTTCATCTTGCTTGTGTTATGTTTTTATGAGTTCTTCTCTTGTGAATATATCCCTGAGGAAATTGTTTTTGATACCTATAAATGTAAACAACTTCTTTGTTTTTTACTGCAAATTATTTTTAATGTGTAAATTGAATTCTATTTTAAGTTTCCATTTGCAGTTATCAGTGGATTGGAAAGTCAACAGTTATCAACTTATGAACTCAATAAAGTTTTACTTATTCAAGTTTTTGATTTATACATTATTGTTTATTTGGACTTCAAGAAATGAAGACAAGGACTGTAAGGAACAAATTATATGATAGTGATCATAATGTTGAAATTTGAGAGACAGAATATGAGCACACGCGTACTAAAAAAGTGGCCAAGAATAATGAATATTTTTTGAGTCTTGGTTTGAAAAGGCAAGTTGTAAATCCACTTAGTATATTATTTGTTTAATAATGTTTAATGAAATTTTATAGACAAGAGCTTTCTGTATATAAGACATAATATGATTTTTTTTGTTTTATAGGAAACAAAAAGAGTACAAAGAAAATGTGGAGAAAAAACAAAAGGGAAAAAAGATATAGTGTCACCATCTCATAGAAGCCGACACTTTTGTGATTCAAAAAATGCAGTTGGTGAAAACGATAGTTGTGATGATGTGCAACCTGGTATAGAACATGGTGATGTGCAACCTGGTATAGAACATGGTGATGTGCAACCTGATATAGCACATGGTGATGTGAAAATTGATATAGAACATGGTGATGTGCAACGTTGTGATGATCTCTTAGGACTAAGTCTAAGAGAGATTATTGAAAAACATAATGGAAAAGGAACAACAGGTCTATAGATGTTTTTTAAACATTAAAGGATGTGGTTAATGATTTGGAATCTACAAAGACTGGTATTGATCTACATACTCATGCCTCACTTGATGTGGCAAAGGAGCATGAAGTTATAGTTAATGAAAGTCATGAAGAGAGACCGCTTGCATCTATTGTTCCTCAGAGTGCACCTATTGGATCTAGAACTTTCGATGGAACTAGTGGATCAACCAAAAATACTGGTAATGATAATTTAATAGAAAATGTGGATTCTTTTGTCAAAATACAAAGATTGAGTCAAGATTTGTACAAATCTACAAAGAGGAATGCAAAATAAATAAAACTAGAAGGCAAGAAGCCATTCTTGCTTGAGGTATCAAGAGATGGTGAGCCCATTGAGCCAAATGTTGAAAAGTGGGCCACCGAGTTGGGTGTAAGATGTAGGGCCCATTTGGATATTTGCAAATCAAATTTTATAGAGAAAGATACACGAGCTGTGGAAAATGTTATACTAAAAATGGAAAATTATTTTGAGACTACTGGTGGACAAATCTCTAGAAAATATTACAATCAAAAGATGAGATTTTTGATGAACAATTATAGATATAGTTGCAAAAAAACAATCATCTTAGAAAAAGAGAGGTTCGAATTCAGTCTATCTCCCAAATATTGGGAGGCATTGAGAGAAAGTATGCATTCCGAATAATATTTGGTAAAGAGTAACTAGGCAAGAGAAAAAGAGATAATTTGAGGGTTGAATATACATTTGGCCGAGGTGGGTTGCATGCCAAATAGACAAATTTATAGTAAGTGTATGGCTTTTTGGTTTAATTTATATTGTGTTATTTATTTCAATTTTTTATTGGACTGACTATATGTTGAAATTGACATTGTATTTTAGGTGGAAAATAGTAATAGAGAAGCAAGTGTAGAAGATATTGTCAATTATATGGCAACACTGGATGTTAGTAAATCTAAGAGCAGGATGAATTTGAAATCTAGTTCGTCAACAAATATTTCACAACCATTTGTTCAATGCCCAGTAGAATCCTCTGTAGATCATGTCAACTCATATGAACTAGGGTTCCAAAAGGTAATGAGTTATATATTAGGTCTTAGTCAGCAAGTTACGCAGTTGGTTGAAATTGTTAACCCTATGTTTTTTGCATGGAATGAGCATAAATCAATGAATTAAGATGAGGTAAGAGGCTCTATTGATCTCATTTCTTCGTGTTTGACAGTTCTATATACAAATTCCTCTTAATATGTAGATGATTGAAAGCTGAGCATAGGATAATCCAACCCATTTTCTTTATTGTTGGAGTGATCTAGAAAATGTTATTTTGGACAAATTTATAGCTTGCATTATTTACTTGACTATTGAATGCTTTGTATATTTTTTTGCACGATTGTTAAACCACGTGTAGAGAATTTTTTTCAAAGCAATAGGAAAACAAAAATGCCTTCATGGTGTCAATAGAGCTTCTAATATTGATAGTGATGAAGTACTCAAGAATGCTCATCACAGTCGTCTTAGTTGTCCTAAAGTTGAGGTAATTAATATAACAGTTGCCAATTATCTGTCCCAATGTTTTGTCATTCTTCATGCTTAAAATTTTCTTTTGGACAAAAAATTATAGATTTTGCATTCTTTACTTGAATTATATTAATTTTTGCATGATGATTAAACCACATGATGGAGAGAAATTATATGAAAGAAAGACAAAAAGAAAAAATACTTGTCAATAGAACTCTATGTAAAGCTCTACAACTTAATGTTTGCAATGACATTGATAGTGGTTATGATGATGAACGCGATGAGCATGCACATGATATTCATAGTGGTAGTCATGTTGAACTCGAGATGAGTGTTATGAAACCACATGCAATTAAGTACTATTCAAGTAAGTAATCGTTGTTTTATTATGTAAATAAGGGTAATCATTACCTATTTGATATTAGAAGCTAGACATTAGAATAGTAGTGAAGTGTAATTAGCTAGTATACATAGATTATGGAGCTAAGGGAGAACATATAAATTACATATGGAAGCTGAGAGATTAGTTGTAATAGAGTTTTTAATAAAAGCACATACAAAAAATGATTTGTTCCAAGACATAAGACATTACATATAGCTATCAAAAATAATATAATGTGTTTTTTTTTTGTTTTACATACATTTATTGATAAAATCCAAGAAGGGGATATAGTTGAGGTGTTCAATCTGCATAATGGTGTTGTTGCTGGCATTGGGCAGATTCACTTGAACTATCTATTGCACATGGAGTCAAACTGAAAGGAACGAGAGATGCAAATGTATGTATTTTATAGGTCTAAATTAACATACCCCTTCCTTATCTAGACAAAAATAGATGGGGTTTTCAATATGAAAGAGAAACTAGAGACTTTCACATGGTGGCCACTAAAATATTTGAAAAAAATCACAAAGTTAGCCATAAGTGCATAAGAGAAAAAGAAGGGTTAGCAGTAGCAGAGTGTGGAGAGTGAAGTTGCAGACAAATAATGTACTGAGCTTGAATAAATTGGACCCAAACAAAAACTAGAAAATCTGATTTGGGTGTACATTCCAGTGAGTAGAATAGAGAATGTTCTATCTTATTGCACCTATAATGTAAAACCCCTTGATTATTTTTTTCTCTTTTTTTTGGGTTCCCCTCATTCAAACTGGTGCATTATAGAAGAGGGGGTATGTTGTTGTGTAAGCAGTAGATGTAGAGAATAGGGGTGTAGAAAAATAAGTTAATAAATAGCATATAAAGAGGTGTAGAGAAGAGGAAAAGTTGCAGAGAGTGCAACATACATGTATTTGTAGTTGCAAATAAGTTGCAACATAGAATTGCCATCAAAATTGTAATATCTTGCATAACCAAAAAAAGGCATTGTAACTCAGTTTTCTCAGTCACAACACTGAGAAAAACACTTTGTAACAGTACATTTTTCAAAGCAAAGACACATTTATGTCTTGTATATGTTGTAAGAACACATTTTCTCGATAAAATTTTAGTATTTTACCTTCTTAATAGTTGTTTCATCATGTGCAAATGAATGATTGATTATGTTTTTATGTTTTTTTATATGTTTAAACCTCAATTAAAGCATTGTCTCATTTCTAGCACTTATAGGTAGAAATCAGTGAACAAAAAAAATTAAATAAATTACCAATTGACTAAATATACTACCAACTGATATAAATCAGTGTTAATAAATATGACTAAATATAATGATTATGCAATTAATAAACAATGTATCAATATACCTATTAGCTAGCAAAAATCAGTGAGCAAAAACAATTAAATAAACTACCAAATTGATCAAAATGATGATTAAAATTAATGGCTAAATATATTACCAATGGACAAAAATTATTGAATAAAAATGACTAAATAAGTCGCCAGTTAACATTAATCAATGATTAAATTAATGATAAAATATACCAGTGTTATGATTGAATAAGTGACCAGTTTAAAACATTCAATGACTAAATTAGCGACTAAATTACACACTACCAAATCAGTTTCAAGTTAACAACTACATCAATGACCAAATCAATCAATCAAATGACTAAATTAATGAGCAATTCGATCACTCAAACGACTAAACCAACGACCAAATTGATCAATTGGGTGACTAAATTAATGACCAAATCGATCAACCAAACGACTAAAAACAGTTTAGTCACCAATTCGGTCGCACTATAAATGACTGACAATAAACTATTACTTGTCATGCGACCATATTCAGTCATTTATAAACAATTTTTAGTAGTTTTTTTAGTCACCTATTGTTGCTTTTGTACTAGTGTATGTATGACACCTTATACTAAGAAAGAGATTTTTGTCACAAAATAAAGGAACATATTCTACTATAGATCAAGAGAGTACCTTGTTGAAGCTTATCCAAGCTCTCTTGATATATTTCCCTCCAAGAACATGAAATTAATTTTACAACAAAAGTTTATTTTGTGCATATCATAGAGTTCACGGTCATTCTACTAATGAATGTAAGGCTTTGAGTGATAAAATTCAACATCTTAAGGATTGCGGTGCTCTTCCTTGTGTTGATGCACCTATTTCTTGTAATTGATACCGATTTTTATCCTATAATGTTGCTCATAACTATGTGGCATTAGTATCTTTATGTGTCTTGCTTATTTCCATTCATGGTGGTAAAATCTCAAGTGCAACCATATTTCTCTTGGCAGAAACATGATAGTTCTTGGTGGTTGTCTTTGTCTCTATAATTAGGGGGAAAGGATAATTAGTTTTTCCAGGTGTACATTCTTTTCAAGGATCACCTCTTCCTCTCTTTCTACTTAAAATACCAACATCGCAAGTATGTTGACATTTTAAGTGGGGGGCATATTGTCCCTCATTCATTGTTTGCATGTTCCCATCTTAGTGATGATATTATACATCTCCTAGAAGATGTGAAATTTTTATTTAGAGTGTGGTCTTCTCAATTCATGTTCAATGTGTCTTCTTCTTGGTGATTCGGTTTGATATCCTTCAAGATTTTGACCTTTATGTGCATATAAAATTCCTCTTAGTGGTAATGCTACGAATTGCATTCCCTAAGTTGTGAATCTTTTATCCTCGACTAGTCCTCTCTTGGGTACATTAAGTACAATGTTCCCTAAAGTGATAACTTTCATGAACTAAGAAAAACGCCTTTGAATACACCTTATCTTATTTGCATTTTGTTCATAAGTGTTTAACATAATATATATTGCTAGCCTTATGAAGCTCGAAGTTCATATTTTTGTGGCACCTTATCAAATTTATTGGAGGTATAGATTTGGTATGGTTAGTACAATGGGATCCTATAGACCAAGCATGACTTTCTCATTGTATGTGAGAGCCTGTAGACCTGGCATCACTTTCTCACTTAGCCACTTCTGGGGGCTCACCTAGTGGACATATTTCACTAGCCGCATGAGTGCATTTTTTTTTGCATAATGGATAGTGAGTTCCACTTGTAATTTTTTTTTGGAAAAACAACTGAGGCTTGATCCACATTGAGCTAGACAAACAATCAAGGCTTGATCTGCCCCTTTTTAATTTTTTTTTTGTCTTTAGTCTTTGACATTGTATGTTTGTGCATCTTATCTTGTTGTTGCATACCATACATATTGTGTGTGTCCCTTTGTGCTTATGTTGGTTTGACATGGGATCTTTGATCCTAGCGGCTGGCCACCTCCTTGATCTTTGTCATCCTATCCCATCAACATTGGTGTACTTGGACCCCTCTTGACACATATTTGTCTACTTTAGTGTGAGTTTGTGCTTGTGCTCACCCTCTCACTAAAGTGGGGGCTAAATGTAGTTTAGAAAAGTGTACTCCTTTACATTTTCACACTTTGTTTGGGCCCCTCAATTAAAATGGACTTAGTAATGCCTTAATGTAGTGTTGAAAAATGTACTCCTTTACATTTTCATACTTTTATTAGGCCTCTCAATTAAAATAGACTTAGTAATGCCTTAATGTAGTGTTGAAAAATGTACTCCTTTACATTTTCACACTTTTTTTGGGCCCTCCTTATTAAATTGGACTTAATTATGGCTTAATAATCCATATTTTACATCTACAAGCCTAATAAATTATAACTTTTGAAGAGGAAACCCGACAACAATTAATTCCAACACATAATTAAACACCTTGAGTAATGTGTGTTCTAGGAATAGGGACCTAGGACCCATCTTCCCATGGGCAAATGGGTTTGCCCTAGGCCTTGGAACCCATTTTTAAAAAGTGTTTTTTGTGGTATTTTTATCATCCCAAATTCAAATTTCAAAGGTCGACTTGTAATGTTTAATTTTTCGGTAAATTAAGGATACATACCTATAAATACAAAGTTATTTTATCAAATCGACTAGAATTTTTGAAGAGAAATTTCACAAGAGAAAATATTATGATCAAGAGCATTCAAGTGCAAATTTATCAAGCATCTACAACAACAATCAATATCTCAAGCATCATGTCAAAGTTGTGTTCATTCATGCATGTTTTTGGAGCTAACATTGTGATGTAGGTTTCAAGATCTAATCTAAGCATTCAAGTCAAAGATTCAAACCAACATTCAAGCATCAATATCCACATCCATTAAAGCCATCTCATGCAACATTTCATATTTCCAAAGGTCATATTCAAGGGTTTGGTGATTTGCAACATTGTATTGTTCATTCATCATTCCTTTCATGTTTCATTTCAATTCAAGGTTTGATTACCAAAATGGAGTTTGACCAAGGAAAACCCCCATTCACCAAAAAAAAACAATTTCTCCCCTCTTGTTTTGTATTACAGATCTTAGGTTGAAGGAAAATTGAAGATTGGAGATCTCTAAAGTGCAAAATTGCAAAAGTTGTCAAAGTTGCAAGAAAAGTTGTCAATATCATAGAAACTCAGATCCTAGGCTCATTTTCCATCAGTTTTGTGTGAAACCAGTGAGAAATCGCATCTCAGAGCTATATTTAGAGGCTCCTAAAAATTCAGATCAAAAATTTGTCTCTAGACACTTTAGCCATTTCTAGACACTCTGCAACCAACTTTGAGGTAAGTTTTAAGTGTCTTCTACTTATCCAATTTGAATAAAATTGATTGTTTCTATTAGATCTATGCTTAATATACATGAATCGGGTCTTAGGTTACAGATTTGAGGTTATTTACTATTTTATTTTCATCTCACAAAAGTGTTGTTTAGCCTTGTACCCCCATCCACACACACATAAAGGAAATTGTCAGATCTTCCATAGAATTGACTCACTTAAGGGCTGAAAGTTAATTCTATCTTAGAGGATCTCATTTCCTAAATGAAATAGAAAATAGGTAGGTTCATTACACCCCATTTTTCCCTTTATATTTAGTAAGTTTGGTGAAACATTTTAAAATTAGTATAAACCCTAATAAGTTTTGAACTTCTACCCTATTTTTGTTTGTTTCACCAAGATATCAAAAAGGAGGGGTGGGTCCAAATTAACCTATGTCAGATCCATGATTAATATACCTACCTAGATAAACCCTACAAAATTATGAAGGAATTTATTCGAGTGGTAACGATATTGTACTCACAAGGGGAAGTTCCTCTAAAGAAATCTATCAAAAATAGTGAAGTAATTAAGCTAATTGGTGCAACATATAACATAAAGAGACTGGATGTGATTAAAATCATAAACCTTGTGGTTAGATACACCACTATGGGTATCACTTAGAAAGTATAATACATGAATAAAGACAACTCAAAAACAGCATCATCAATTCATGTGGCACATCAAATGTTGGTGGAAGGAAAAGATATAATGACCTTTTTGAGCTAATGAAATAATAAATAATTGATAATTTAGAGTACAACAAGTAATCCCACTATCATTTCAGGTATGGGACCTTAATCATATTCTTAACATTCTACTTGATGAATACATTATCGACTTCTACGAGTAAGATATGAGACAATACTAGACTAATAGCCACACAAATCAATGACCATATCTAGCATTTAAAATACACCACCTACTACATGACTGCATATTACATAGTTTCTTCAAATCCCTTTAAAAAAGGTTGCAATATAAAGAACACATATTTTATGATGTAGTTTGCATATGTACATAATTAGGACATAGTATTCATAGTATGTAAATACTACACTCTAATAGAAGTTATAGAACCTAGAACATATTGGATACCAAATATATCATATGAGTTCATAGATGCAGAGATTGAATCACATGCATAAAAATTTCTTTAGCTATTAGAAAAACCTAATGTAGAGAAGTTTGCAACTTACCAAGAATTTATGGAAAACTTAGGAAAAAGAAAGAGGAGGAACATATGGACAATAATAGAGAGAAACTAAGGGGGAAATGGGGAATGGGTAAAGAAGAAATAGAAGACTACAACACATCTATTTTGTGGAGGTTTGGAAGAATTGAAATAGGAACAACCCCAATCGCATCTACATAGTTTGAAGGAAGAAGAAGTAGGGTAAAGAGGGTAATGTCTACCACACCACTAGAGAGAGAATCATTGATAGAAGAAGAATCTGAAGGACTCCTTCAAATTAATGTGGAAAAGAAATAGAAGAAGAAAAATACAAAAGAACAATGAGATTCCTCCCCATCATAAGGAACAAGTCAAAACATGCAACAACTTAAAGAACAATAAATGGAAACTCTGATGAATGAGGAAACCCTGTATAATGGGTTGTTAAGAAAAGGGTTTCGGAAGAAACCTTAAAATTCTAGGAAGAGATTGAGCACCCAAAAATTCTATCATGTGGTTATCAAATATATGATGACTTACAAGATAAAATTAGAAGCCCTAATTGACCAATTCTTGCCAACTCTAGCAACTACACTACAACAAAAGAGTGAAAAAAACTACATAAGAAAAGGAAATTTTGAAAGAATCAATAGTTATAGAGATAGTTCCATCAGCCACCAAAACCTAGAAAGAGAAATTGGCTCAAGTATAGGTAAGGGAACTCTGGTTGAAACAAAGACTAGACAAATTAATGTTGAGGAAGCCAAGTATTACAAAAAAGGTTCAAGATGAAATCAAGGAGGCCACAAAGAAGGCCTATAAATAATTTTTGAGGAAAGAGAAATATTTAAGAAAACTCCATCTTCCCTCTCCATAGATACAAACCCCTCAATAGGCCAACAATTTCCTTCTCTCCCTCCACAATCCCCAAAGTAACCATCATCCTCTACCACCACTTACCCAATGCAATCTATTAAGGACTTCCTCACCAAACAAAAGAAACTTCAACTTGTAGTTTCTCCATAATTGTTACAACTTCTACTAATTGGTTTATAGATTGATCTCCCAACCATTATAGTACTACAAAAATTAATTGGGAGATATCTTTCACCAAACTACTTGGGAAGACATTCTAAAGAAACATGTGGAAAACATAGATTAGTTGGAAGACACCATCAAAGATATCTAGAATAAGTACTTGCAAGTGCAAGGGTACTCTTCCCAACCTCTCATGACACAAAGACAATTCTTAGTGGATGGAGTAATTCAAGATATGCAACTAAAAACAACCAATGTGTGACAAGCCATCACATAAATACAACAAAAATCTAAAATAGATGAAGAGAGAAAGAAATGTGTCATTGCCCATTTAACATTGTAAACACATATCAACACTGTAAATAATGCAAATAATTACATTAGTACACTATATCAAATTTTCTTCCAATGGCCTACTATCATAGAAAAATTCAAAGGTCAAATGGATTAGATTGAGCTACATATTCTTCAAATATTGCAATCTTATTATGCAATGAAAGATATAGAAAGACAAATAAGAACACAAATGGAAATATTGCATGCACAATTTCAACAACTACATGTCCAATGAGAGAAAACAAGGAATAAATTCCAACAACTTTAAGAGGTAATCAACTTGAGACTACCACATGTAACAAGGTTACTAAAAGACGCATAGAAATTGTCGCAACAGATCTAGATCCCAACAACACTACCAGAAGCTGAGAGACTATTCACAAAAAATAATATTCAAAATCAATCTTCTTTAGCAATCCAAGACAAAATGAGACAATACTAATGCCCATCGTAAGGATATTTACAAGGCCATCATTTTAGCCAACTGATAGAAATATGTCTTGATGACAAGACATAGTTTTAAAAGTAGGATGATGTTAGTATGAAAAATGTCAGAGGAAAAAATAGTAAATCCTACTGCAAACCATTACAAGAGGGTTGTGGATCTCCTCACCGAAAATTAATCTCCAAGAAGAGGATTAGAACGTAAGGGACATATTTTGTTAGGAATTTATATATAAGATAGAATACTATGTAACAAAAGGATAGAAGAAGATATAGATAAGAGTCAAAAGATATATAGAAAGAGATAGAGAGATGATAAAATTAATGTACATAAGATATTATGTATGATAAGATAATGGAAGTATAACATATATATGAAGTTGGGTAATAAATGGAATGTTATGAATGTTCTTTAAACTCTATTGGTATTCCTTTATGTTAATTTGTTTGTTCTTCATTATGCCATAATCCGTGTTCCCTCTTTATTACTGAGTCTAGAGTATAAATACAACTTATATAAAATACTTGGGGCCCAAAACTCTAGTTTGTGTTCCCCACTTTTCTTGCTAACAATTGTCATCATTATATATTATTATTAATTAATCAATTAATTAAGTAATTTTTTATTATTTAATTAATTTGAACTAATTATCCATTAAATATATTTTTAAAAACGATAATTATCCTCTCATATATTCTCTATTAGATAACTAATTATTCTAATTAGCAACTTCCTCATCAACAAATTTATTAAATAAATAATTATAAATTTATTATTGTCTACCCCAATTAACTTCATCTTTGCATTAGAATTTTTTTCTCATTTATCCATTTAATAAATATAAAATTTCATTATTATCCTCTCATGAGTTCAAATTTTTTTTTTTAAAATTTTAGTTTAGTTGTCTTCTCCACTATCTCAAACTAACTCTATAGTCAATTTAGTTAACTCTAGATCTTCGACCTTATTCTCATCCATCCATTTTATTTTTTAAGAAAGTTTATAAATACCTTCATCCTCTCATTATTTTCAACATAAATAAAGTATTATGTAAGTTCACTCTATTTAAATTCATTATCAATAAATATAGTGTTATTCTACTAAGTTGCATTCATATCCATTAGTGAGAAAGTCCCTACAACAAGCTCGATCTGAGGTTTGGAGAAAAAATGGTAATATAGTTTTTTTATTGAATGAAGTGAACAAATAATAGATTAAAAACAAAACTACTACAACAGAGGCAACTACAACTTAAAGAAGACTAATAAAAAAAAAACCATAATGATGCTTGCTCTATGAATAAGGGTTCAAGGCCCTCGTGTATGATTCTTCAAAATTTATTGGCCTTCATGTTGTTGTAAACAACTTACTGAAAGAGATTTGAACCATACTTATGTATCTAGTTATGAAAGGCCTCAACATGGCCATAATCATATTCACGATATGTGGTTGGGTACCACATGACAAGAAAATAAGTAACAAAATCCCCTTGTCATCTCTGAACCTAATCATATAAGTGTAGATTTTATTTGATTTATCTTGTACAAGTTTTACACTTTTTACTTTATCTTTCAAAAGATGAAAATCCACATTCTTCCCCTTATCCATCATATTAGCATACTCCCCTCTTCCTTCTAATGTGTGGTAGTACATGTTGTCCATCCTTGTTACAGATTTCGGCACACCAACACCCGAATTGGCTTTGATGTGAATCCCATCCAAATTTTTAATCTTGTCCTGTACACCATAAAGGAACTTTGTTTCTTTGGTAATTCATTGGAATTAGAAGAACGTGCATGTACTCCCGCCCTAATTTTTTTTTCAAAGAGTTAATTTGGAGCATGGATGAAACTGAAGAGGATGAGCACAATTAATCTTAATGCATGTTAGGTTGATTGTTATGCAGGTGTTGAAAATAGCCATGGGTGTTGCTTCTAATTTTTTCCCTCAAATAAAAGAACTAAATGGTCCAGTCATTTTTAGTGACATCTCCCAACATACCTAAAAATTTTATTAGAGCAACCAACAAAAGCACCATAAGTTGATTGCACAAGCGTTGCATATGAAGATCAACCTACATTGGACCAAGTTGGAGCTATCTATACTGAATTGTCAGAGTAGCATTGTGATCCTAAGGGTGGGATGTAATCCTTGAGCTAAGATAAGAGTCCTTCCACCTGCACCCTTTCACCTGGAGAAGTAGGCATAGTTTTGGCTTGAAATTGGGACAGGAGATACTTCACTTGAAGAAAAACAATAATACAAGTAGTTCCTTTCTTTCTCAAGTAATAATCTAAGCTCAAAACAAGGGTATGTAGATTAGAACACATAGCAAGTATTTCAATCTCGAGAGGAAATAAATCATGAACCAAAGAAGCCTGGTATCGAAATCTCTAGATAGCGTTTTATTATGATAGGCCAACATGAACTAGTTATCAAATTTTGAGTGGTAGAGAATCCAAGAAGAGTTGATTTCCATGACCATGGGAAATGAAATAGGGTTGGTAAGGATGTGAAGAGGGCAGTCCACAACTTCTTAACATGAAGGTAGAACCAAAAATAGAGTTTAAATGTTTTGATCTTACTACAAAATGGGTAGGAGGGAGGTGGTTGAAGAAATTTGAGGCAGATTCCCACTTGGATTTTAGTGTGTAGAAGCTTCCAAGCAATGAGTTGAGATTGCACATAAGCTTTGGATTTCCAAATTTGTAGGTTGAGTTTGTTCCACTTTGGTTTTTTGAGGTTACAACGCCAAATAGAGATAAGTCGGCTTGATAGGAGCAAGGTAGGAATAAACTGTTTATAGAGGACATTGGGAAGGAAAGTTCTAATGCAACTACCATTTAGAAACCTCCAGTATTTAAAAGAGCTTGAATGAAAACTAGTGGGTCCATGAGGATCATGAGATTGGGGCACCATATTTGGGATTTCCAACATTGTGGATTTATCTTTGTAATTTAAATTAAAGAAAAGTTTAAGTTGTTGCCATGATTTCCATGTGAAACTAGTAGGATCCCATAAGTCACTCAACACTTGGATACCTATTTTGAAAATATGTTTAGCTCTCATCGTAGGAATCATGACAAGAGGCAGTTTATTAACTTGGATCAAACAATTCCACCAAATTGATGAGGTTACAAAATTGAGCCCGTGGTTGAAAGATTGGTCAGACCATGATAACTTTTGAGAGACCAGTTGACATGCTTTCCATATGCAATTTAGGGGGGTTGATCCATGTAGTTTGAAGTAATGGATTAGGAGGATCTTGTCATTCCATTGGATAGATCTTCAAGCTTTACTAGAGGTTGTTGTTTGAATACAATATCTAATCAACAATTTCTAAATAGCAAAGCCATCCAAAGCTTTACCTATCTATTTGGATGAAAGGAAGACTTCTTGAATAAATGGGTCAATGATGCCCAATCCATCCTTCTCCTTAGGGAGGAAAAAATGAGACCAAGAGGTAGTAGGCCTTCCTTTTTTCCATTTGGACAAAATAAAATTGTGAATTAGCTAGGTGAGCTGGTTATAGCAGGCTTTGGAGGGTATCCAACAAGAGGAAGTATAGACATCACTAGGAAAAATGATTTTATTAGCCACTTGAATATGCCCAACCATTGAGAGAAATTGATTAGTCCAAGCCAACAATTTGGATTTGAATTGGTTAAAGAACCATCTCCACTTATCCTTTAAGGAGACTCCTAACCCAAATGGAATGCCAATATATCGAGATATGGTTTCGTCCTTAATTTATTTCCATTCTTTAGGAATTCGTGGAGCATGTGGGTTGGGACTTGTCTTCAAAAATTCAATTTTATGTATAGTTAACTTGGAACTTGAAACATTATAGTATAAATCAAGGAGATCCAATAAATTATTGATGTCTTCGACTAAATTTGAATGTATATCATGTTGTCATCTACGAAATGGGATTTAAGTACAATTATTTTAATAGGGAGAGATATTCCATGGATGAGCGAATTTGATTGGGCATGTTGGAAGAGGTAACCTAGAGCATCAATAGTGAGCACATAAAGAAAAGGAGTTTAAGGGTAGCCTTGGTGAATCAATTTTTGGAGGGGAAATTGAGGGGAGAGGGCTCTTTTGATGGTCGGTCTTGAATTAGTGTCCATGAACAATATTTGAGTATGACCACAACAGTTAGGGACAAATTCCAACCATGGGAGCATCTTGAGAATAAAAGGCCAACTTATACGATCATAAACTTTGTCAAAATCAAGTTTGGGAAGCAATGCATCTTGAGATATTTATTGAGCCCATTCAAAAGATTCCTAGGCAAGGATTAAGTTATCTAAAATGAATTTGCCTCTTAGGAAACCAATTTTCTCATGTTTAGCAATTTCTTGCATGATGGGTTTGATTATTTTGGCAAGAGCTTTAGCTATGATCTTGTAAGAAGTGTTGAGTAATGTGATGGGGCACCAACCATTCACTGAGTCTTCTTCTTTCCCTTTGGGAGTTAGTTTAATAAGAACTTGATTAATAATTGACCTAGGGATCTGATTTCTATACCTTCCAAATAAAGATTGTAAAAATCTTCTCTAATATGGGGCCAAAGAGTGCGGTAAAACTCCGTAGGAAGGCCATCTAAACCAGGGCTCTTTTTTGAGGCCAAATTATACATGACTTCATCAAGCTTGTCCAAGGAAAGGTTGTCGTCAAGAAATTTGTTGTAGTCATGCTGGATTTTTTAGGGAATACAATTAACTAGAGTGTCTTCCAGGATGGGAATTAAGTGATCTTAATTGGAATCATCAGTAAATAATTGTTTATAGTGTTCAAAGAAAATTTTCATGATATTATCTTGATTGGTTTGCAACTCACCATCAACAACAACTACCCTTTAAGGGATTTCTATGTTCTCTGACATTTAGTTGCCACTCTCTTACCAAAGTCATGAAGGAAATGGGTACAACAAGAAATAGTTATTTTTCACCAACATATCCATCTATCATCTCAAGGTTTAGGATCGACCTTCCAAATACAAAGAAGACCATCAATATATTCCTAATATTGGAGATGAGAAATGTTTAATTTTTAAGTTAAGTCATTATGAAGGGAATCAACTCCATGAAGGGATAAGGTGGTTAAATGGGGAGGTGATCACAGAGTGTGGTGGTTAAGTCAAGATGGATGAGATAACCTAAAGGGGAATGGAGAACATGTAGATTATGTGAAATGTAGAATCTATCCAAGGGACACATTTTTTCAGAGAAACCTTTCCCAATAGTTGCTCCATATGAACTAATGGGGTCTATGTGAGTCCCTTTCACCCAAGATTGGATCATGAATACCAAGAGAGTTTCGAGCAAGCGTCGAAGCTTCAAACTTGGGTTGACACAATCTGGGAAGGCTATCCCAAATATGATTAATGACGTGCTCCATCATATTGAAATCTCCCCCAAAAGCCTACTCTGCAATAGATAAATTTATGTGAAGCTAATCCTACAAGGTCCCTCTCTTGGATGAGGAGTTACGGGTGTATATGGAACAAAAGAAAAGGTTACATTGAACAAAGATGGTATCCTACACACAATAGTTTTTTGGATTAGATCTAAAGGAAATGATTGTTTTAGCTAGCCATGCGGCAAGACCCAACACAACACCTCCAAAACCCTTAAGATGGTTTGTATGGAAGAATTAGGCCTCATTCCAAATAATTGCTAGCATAGCTTCGAGACAAGATTAGCTAACTTTCACTTATTGCAACATTAAGACATCAGGTCATCTATTTAAGACAGATTGTTTGATCTGAAACTTATGAGATGGGATTGCCAAACCCCTCATATTCTAGGATTGAATATGGCAATTCATGGAGAGTCAAGAATTTCCTCATCTATGAGGAGAGTGTTAAATTGATTGGAGACCAATAAGTCATGCAAATCTAAGGAGTCGTATGCAGGGTGTCTCTCTCTAGAAGACAATCTAGATCGACATCTCAAGGGACTTGAGGGGGGTGTTCTCGTAGGATTGTTTGGTTGTGAGGATGCACTTGCAGGGCTAGGTGGGGGAGGGTTCTTATGTTTGCAAAGGGTTGAGAAGGCTCAGTAAAATGCTAGGTATTAGAGAGTGAAGGAGTGGCTAGCTCTTTTATCTATTTGGGAAGTATTTTCTCAACTTTAAGGACGTCCTTAAGGTAGCATTGTCATGAGAGAGGGAAGAAAGTAGAGGGACTTCAAGATTAGGCAAGGATTCAAAGTGGGTGGGTTTTTGGTGCAAGGGCACCAAATCAAATCTTGTAAATATGGTCAAATTTGGTTATGTAATAGGTTTTAGGGGTTTAGAGTCTTTTATCATGCAAATAAGATCATAATAGACCATTGGTGATGTCTTAAGTCATTTAGGGGTTATTTTTGTAAATGTCGCAATTTATGCAAATGTTATTAAATGCAAAGTTGCAAAAAACGCAAAAAGTGGAGGTTGAAGAGTCAAGTTGGTTTCTTTCATTGGGAATCAGTTGGAAACTGAATGGTCATGTTGGTAATGCTGTAAAAATCCTTGTGGTACATTGGGATGGAGGTTAGATATTGTAAGTTTGAATTTTGAATATTAAACTATTTTCCTTGCAATTTTTTGGTAAATTGTTGCTCCAGCATTCTGTATGGTTCTGTACAGGAAGATTATGACTTGAAGTGCATTGTATTATGTGAAGGAATGTGTTAGATTTGTTTTGGAGTTCGAGTAACTTAATTTCATCAAGTTTGGATGATTTGGTGAGCATTTTTCTGAGAACGGCCTGGTAAAACCCTGTTTGAGGGTTTGAGAGTATAAAATGGATCTTTAGGTCATTCCACCCAAATGAACCATGCTAGAACTTGGTGGAATGGCTCCCCTAGATGTAGGTTTTTGTGTTTGAGTGTTTTGCAAGGGTAGGGAAGGCAAGTAGTTTCATTTAGAGTGATGCCCTAGGCGTTTTCAGCCTTGTTTTGAACCAAGAATGGTGGTTAAGAGTGGAAGGTTGATGAAAAGGTGTTGGTAGAGAGTGGCAGATGATTTAATAAGCTTTTTCAGGCTTAATATGAAGTGTTTGAAGCGTTGATAGAGTGAGGAAAGTTTTGGAGAATAGAGTTTCTATAAACCCTCATGGTGCAAGCCTTAAATAGGCCTAAAACAAGGGTTTTTATGGTTGGGTGAGTTTGTAGGCACTTCCTCTATTAAAATTTGTTGAATCAGTCTATCTGAGACCTATTGAGAGCATTGGAATTGAGTTTGGTGATTGGGGTGAAGGATTTTACAGAGTCACTTTGGAAAATAGGCCTAATTGAGCCTTGTTGTTGTAGGACAGTAAAATTTAGGAGGATCTTTTTCAAAGTAAGTCTATTTGGTTTTATGACATGTTAAAGTAAGTCTTATTGGGTATCTGGAATTCCCATTATTTTGTGGGTTTGGAATTTCTTTTGGCTGTTATTAAGAAAAATCTATGTTTGCAATGTTGCAAGAGAAACTTGAAGGTATGGTGAAATAAGGTCAAGTTGGGGTTTTATGATTTGAAGAATTGTTGGATTTGGTTTAAATTGTTTTTGTTTGTAGTTTGCCTCCCTGCTCTGCATCAATTTTGACGAGGGTGGTTGATGGAGGGAAGATGTGTGAGTGATTGATGGAGCAACTGTTGATGGGAGTGGAGGATCAAAGATAGGGGCTTGTAGGGATGAGGTTTGCAATGAGCTATACTTGTTTGTGTTTTAAGTCATTATTTTTATCTTATTTCAATTTCATGCTTACAAATTCCTTTAAGCCATTATGGAAATATTGAAAATGGTATCCTCAAACATCATTTTGCAAGATTAAACCCAACAAGGGATATTTAATATTTCTTATACCTCATCTCCTAATGATGGATTAGTTAAACTATCATTAGCACATCCACCCTTCTACTAGCACTTGGCATTGATAGTTAAAGATTATTTGGGTGGCCATTCTTTAGCCTAAGTTAGCTCATTTTATATGGTACATTCTGTACCAAGGTCTTTTTCTAGGCTCTTGGATGTCTCATTTGGGAATTCTCAACCCTTGTTGTCCTTTTTATGGATAGTTTGAGATTCTCAAGCATCTATTTTAGTTTTGCACTAGAGCTCAAGAAGCTTGGATTTGGATACATAGTTTCTTAAAGCCCTTTTGGCCTAATCCCTTCTCACGACAGATGGTTTTGTTGGGAAGTTGGTCATGTCTCCCATTTTAATTTATGCAAGTTCAACATGCTTCTAGGGTGTGAATTTTCTTAAGTATTTGGAAAGATAAAAATTTAGCTCTCTTTAATAATGTTTGTTTGATGTTTACTTTTATTTTAACTCTAAAGCTATGATTTTCTTTAATGTGCTTATGTAGATCCAAGTATAAGCTCAAAAGATTACAATTGAAGTTATGTATTTATGAAAGCTATTAGATCACCAACGTAATGCTCGTTTCATGATTGATAGAGATCAAACTCCTACCTCTCCCCCACCTTGTTGGCATAGGTCTAGTCATAGTGAACTTGCCAAAATAGATCAAGGATCCCAATCTCAAGGCTCCAAGGATTGTGAAGCTCGTGGATGATCTCAACCTTTTCAATTGCCTTCCACCTATTCTCAAGGGTGTGGTGCTCCTGGTTGGTTGAATTCTCGTGAGTTTGCTCACTTGGAGCTGGGAATTTCTCTTGTTCATGCTTAACATCGTGCAAATGAAGATCAAGAAAAGGATGATGTTCTCAATGGTTGTGAGCCTATTGATGATGGTTCCATATCAGCTAATGTTTGGGGTAAACCAAATGACCTTTATCCTACTCCTACTAGTGTTGCTCTTAATGTATAGTGATTTTATGTTAGTTGATATCCGAACATGACCCCATTTAAATTATTTTTATCTTTTAATTGAGACTTGGTCATAGATAAAAATGTGCCCTTTTATGACTCACCATTTTTTAAATAGTATATTATTATCTTTCTAAGTTAGACCTTATTCAAAAAAAATAAAAATAAAATATTTGTATACATTAATAATAATTTCAATTTGAAAAGAAAGACATGACAAGGGGCTTACAACCATCCATTTTCATCTTTATTCAAGGCTCAACCTTGACTGTTTCTCCTAACTTTAAGCCCTTTTGACCTGACCCCTTCACATGACAAGGTTTTGTCTTCCATTTAAATTTGTGCAACTTTAACATGCTTTTAGGGTGGAAATTCTCTTCGATATTTAGAAATGTAGAAATTTAGCTCTATTGTGGGTTGTTAGTTTGATGTTCACTTTTCTCTTAAGACTAAACCTATGATTTTCTTTAATGTGCTTATGTAGATCTCCAATTGCAAGCTCACAAGATTGTACTTGAAGTTGTACAGTTGTGGGACCTCTTAGATCACTAGGATAATGTTTCTTGCATGATTGCTAGAGTTCCAATCCCTACCTCTTCCCCATCTCATGGATATAGGTGTGGTCACAATGAACTTACTAGAAGAGATAAATGATCCCAATTTAAAGGCTCTCAACCTTAAAAATACAAGGAATTTGAAGCCCATGGGTGGTCTCAACCTTTTTGGTTTCCTTTTATCTATTCCCATGGGTGTGGTGCTCCTAGCTGGCTAAATTCTTGCGAGTTTCGTCACTTGGAGCTAGCTATTTCTCTTGTTCATGCTCAACAACATGCAAATGCAGACAAAGAAGAGGAGGATGTTCTCACTAGTTGGGAGCTTGTTGATTATGGTTCCATCCTTGCTAATGTTTGGGGTAAACCAAAAGACCTTTATCTTGCTCCTACCAATATTGCTCACACTGCTTAGTGACTTTTTATGTTTATTGATGTTTAGGCTTGACCCTATTTAAACTCTTTTAATGTTTTCATTTAATCTTTGATTGCACATAAAAATGTGCCTTTGTACCACCTACCCTTTTTTAAATAGTATATTATTATCTTTTTTAATTCAGACCTTATTTAAGTAATAAATAATAAATAATTTCGGTTTCAAAAGCACGAATTGTCAAGATAACGGGCTTATAACCACCCGTTTCCATCTTTATTCAATTTTTCTTTTTTTTTTATTGGAAGAAGTTTAAAAAAAATACAAATTACAGAGTCAAATTACAAGGCTGTAATAAAACAACAGTACGAAGCTTGAAAAACATGCCTGTAGCAACAACAAGACAGCTACAAGGCCTCAAACAGCTACTTATCAACAACATAACAAGCAATCAGAATAAAGTCAGTAACAACAATCTCAGGTAGAGATACAAAGAGCAGCAACAGATGAGTGAACAAGAAGAGTTGGCAGCAGAATAGGGCATCCAACACCATTCAAATGTGCCTGAAGCCTGCTTGCAATTAACTCTTTGCCTCAAGATCACTGAGCTGTTTTTGAAGAACATCCAATATCCTTTGGAAATCGGAAAAAGCTTGAAGAGTAGAGCGGAGGACCTGGATCTGCAGAGAGAAATCAGTACATATAATAATTGATTCAACTTGCAAGGAGAGAAAGGATCGAGAGAGAGCCGCCGAACATCTAAATCTCCAAATGTGTTTAAACACGATGTGTCTGAAGGTCTGAGTCAAAATATTATGGGATGAGGAAAGACCAAGAAGAGCAGTTCTCCAAGACCACGTCCGGGGAAAAAGCATCGAAAAGTTGGAGAAGAAAAAGTTCCAGATCTTCTGAGCATGGGGACAAAACCAAAAGGCATGTTTGATAGTCTCTTTTTGGGAGCAGAATGGGCAAGCTGGAGTAGGAGAGATGAAAGAGAGCCGATCACTAATAGGGATTTTAACATGAAGAACTTTCCAGGCAACCAGCTGGGCTTGAACATCAGCTTTAGACTTCCAGATTAGGGAGCTTAACTTGTTCCACTTTGATCCACTGAGGGTGCAATGCCATTTGCGGTTAATTCTTGATTTTTACTCCTGACTTCAATTGACATTGAAAACTCTGGTCTAGTTCAAACCCTGTAACTTCTGAGAATTTGGGCAATTCAAACTGGTTCCGAATTGAAAGAGAAAGAACAAGATGACGTACAAATCTTTTCCCTTTTTTACTTACAAAAGATCGACTTATTTTCCAATCCTCCTCCTTTTCCCGTTTCTAATGAATTTTCTTTCAGTCACTTGTACCTACGTACATCACACCTGTAATGAATCCTCAACTTTCACCGATGGCAGCACCTATTCCAGAAACTTGAATCTAGCTATCAATGATCTGTTTCGAGATGCACCTCAAAGTTCAGGGTTTAACACTTCTTCCCATGGCCAATCTCCCAATAAGGTCTATGGTCTGCTGCAGTGTACTGGAAATATATCGGCAGTGAGATGCTCAAACTGTGTGCAGGACGCAAATAACAGTATTAAAGATCTTTGCTCCAACGAAATAGGCGGGCGAATATGGTTGGATGACTGCTTCTTGCGCTATTGCAGCTCTAATTTCATTTCAGTACTAGATACTGATGGACTTTTCATAGTGAACGGGAAGGATATCGGCAGCGATATGGACGCTTTCCACTCCACAATCACTAACCTTCTGTCGGATCTGTCAAACAAAGCTTACATCCCTGCAAATAAGAGATTCGCTGCTGGATCAGCCAACTATTTTCCTTCAGGGAGGTTATACGCTTTAGTTCAGTGTTGGAGGGATATATCAATACAAGATTGCAGAAAATGCTTGGCTACAGCAAGGCCAGGGTTGGAGAATTCTACAAAACAAGGAGCTCAGGTTAGGTATGGCAGCTGCATGGCAAGATATGAAGTATACTCATTTTTTTCCTCTGCCCAGTCGCCTTCTCCTTCCCTTGAGGGACTTACTCCAACTACTTCTACACCTCCCCTGCCTCCCACATCAAAAAGTATGAGTTGCTTCTCTTTCTCTTCCCTTCCATTGGTTAGAGTGTTAGTCTAATAGTAAACAGATTCTAAGTAGATAACTGTGTAAAGATTTTTCTTTTGTCTTTTAGATCAGGATCTTAGGTAAATCTTAAATTATTGAGAATTAACAGTGTAATAGCGGAAATTTTCTAATAAATATATTAGAAATGTATTCCAATTTCATCATTTAAAAAATAAAAAACTAATTATTTTAAATCAATTTTTTATATAATTCAAATCTATGATTAATTGTTAGTTATCTTCTTTATATTTTTTATTAAATAAAAAAAATGTTCTGTTCTTTTTATAATCATTATTTTTTATTTGATCCAAGATTGAACAATAAGGGCGATTTTTTTAGATGTCAAAGTCATTCGAGAGTCAGCAGCTTAACTCTGTTACATACAATATTTTTTATATTTTTTTGTTTTATTCTTTTGGAATGCTCTTTTATATTTTATTTTATGTTTTTGGGTTTTTGGTCGCAGCCAGCAGTTAAATGCTACATTTACATGGAAGATGTAATTCATTAAGATTTTAACTTGTACATTATCTTATTTTAATTTTTATCTTTGAAGATATTATAGTTATACAATTCTAACTATTGAACTGTATTGTACAGAAAAGTTCTCTAAAACATTACCTATAGTTTTAGGTTTTGTGGGAGGCATCATCCTGGGGCTACTAATTTGTCTGATTATATGGAAAAAAGCAGTTAAATCTGCCATTTTTCGGAAACCAATAACTATTACTACCCCAAACCAAGGTGTTCCTTCTGAAATCCATTTCTATTTTTTTTGGCTGCTGCTCTTGTTTTAGTATAACAAACACTCCAGGCTTGCCCATTTTTCTCTTATTGTTTTCTAATGCTACAGATAGGCATGAATCCTCCCCTATATTCTCCCCTATAGCTGAGTTACTTATGCAAGAACATAAATTTGTCTTCAGCTTACAAGCATTGATAGAAGCTACAGAAAATTTTCATGACAACAAGAGGCTTGGAGAAGGAGGTTTTGGTGTTGTGTACAAGGTGGGTTGACAATTTATTCTACTTTAAAGTAGAGTTGGTTTAACAACAAATTGGGAGCAATAAATCTGCTTTTTATGTTTCAGGGAATAATCAGAGATGGAAATGAGATAGCGGTGAAAAAACTCTGTCAAATCTACACAAGGCAAAAAAGAATTTATGAATGAAGTAAAATTGGTGGCCAATGTTCAGCACCGAAACCTTGCAAGGTTGCTGGGATGTTGCATGGAGAGAAATGAAAGGTTGCTTGTTTATGAGTATTTTCCCAATAAGAGTTTGGACAAATTTATCTTTGGTAAGTCATCGTAATATCTTAATTTGCTTTGGAAAAGACGAAGAGGTGACCAATATTAAGAATTGGGATTACAGATTTTGAGAAGTGCAGAGAGCTAGACTGGCCAAAGCGTTATCACATCATTATTGTAATTGCTCGTGGGCTTCTCTACCTTCACGAGGATTCACAGCTGCGAGTCATTCATAGAGATATAAAGGAAAACAACATTTTGCTTGACAACAAACTCAATCCAAAAATAGCAGACTTTGGTTTAGCCAGATTTTTCTCTGAAGATGAGACACGTATCCATACAAGAGTTGCAGGCACATAGTAAGCATCATGATGATAATAGACTCTACATGCTTTCAAATTTACAATGATGATGATTAAGTATTTAAAGTTTGAAATTTATTTATTTATTTATAATAATTACAATTATGTATCAATTATTCTGCATTTGCAAATATTTGAAAATCCTTATGGTTGATAAGCACGGATATTTATCCTTATGGTTGATAAAATTAACTGATAGATCTCTGTGTTTAACTCTTTTCTCATTTCCTTTAAATAGATTCATTACTTGATCAAATCCTCCACTAAAAGTCAAAGGATGAGGGATTATTTAGCATCCATTATAGACTCTCAGCCATTAACCTGAAACACATTTTTAAATTTTGAATTCTGTATCCATTTTCAAATAGAGGAAAGAAGACAACGAAAGTTTGAATTTATCTGAAATTGTGGTGTTACTAATATTCCACATCTCCACTAATTTTGTTCTATACTTAATAATATAATATCAGTATTGCCAGTAAACTCACTGTTGATAATGTTAATGGCGGCTACTGTTATCAAGTACCAAACATAGAAATCAATCACTAAACTTTGAAGGTCTTCATTGATGACAAACTTAAGGGAATATTACAAACAACCATCTAAAGGGGGGCCTTTTCTTCCGCATCAAACAAATAGATTGACTAAGAACCCATACTACTGTCTATCAATCAGTTTCCAGCATTTCTCCCCAAATGCTACATACCACACTGCATACCCAAAGTATCGGAATCTCTCCCGCTGCGGCATTTCCTAGAAGAGCTTCTGTTTATAGAATATAGCACCACCAAATCCAATTTCCTGCCTATAAATATTCCACAAGGGCACAAGTGATTCATGATTAATGCCGTTGTGGAGGGTTTTGGTCAGTCTCTTCATTAAGATAAACCCAAAAGGATTAATCAGTCAGCAAGGAATTTCTATCAATCAATGGTTCTAAAGTAACGAAAACAAGAAAACCTCAATAGTGCAAATCTTTTAGGCAGAGTACAAAATATGGATGCTGATGTTTCTGAGTTATTCAAAGTTCAAACTATTCTTGACACACAGAGCAAACTACCCTGAAGATGGATAAAAAAGTATGCTTCCTAACGTTGGTAACTAAAAATGCACAGGCATTTTATCCAAAAGAGTTTCAAAACATACATGCACTGGGGATACCTCAAATTTATTAGGCCCATAACATTCTTCAAAGTACTGCAATGGCTTCTGGAAAGAAAAACAGGATACAAAGCAATTCACAGAGAATCCTCCACATACAACCAAATATTGCTCTCCTGGAACAAAATTTGAATCCTCCACACACAACCAAATATTGTTCTCCTGGAACAAAGCTATCAAACAAATCCCATACACACAAAACCAAATATTGTTCTCCTGGAACAAAATTACCAAACAAATCCTATACCGTACTCGAACAAAGTTTTAAAAACCACACACAGGTATCCTCGAAAACCTGAAGACTACTGCCAAAATCAGCATCTAGCTAATAAAGAATGAGAGAAAATTGTCCACCATGTTTTATTTCACCATTCAATTGTTTCTGATCAACCATTCCAAACCACAAAGCAACAGAACTTAAAAACAGTCCACCCTATAAAAGAAACATTTTCACAACAGGGGCAACAAATTACTGTATATTTCAGTTACCTTTCTTTCTTCCTTGTAAAGGGTTTGGTCCCTCTGATTCATAATTCTAATAAAGAACATTCACATAATGAAAAACAATTACTACATACTAGAGCAATTCACGGATAGATTCTGAGCCATCCCTTGCAAGGCTCTTTCCACCACTAGATCTGTTGACATATACACATAAAGTAAATGAATACTAATACGCACATAAAACATATAACTGATACAAATAGAAAATATACAGTAACATATACACAAACATATGCAAATCTGCATCAAAGAACCACAAAAAACAGAAAAAAAACGAAATAAATGCCTAACCTTTAAAATTCACTGCAGAAAAGACAGCAATGAGCAAAAGCCAACCAATTCAACACAAAGCGTCCAATTCCGGATTCTCTTCACTAACGTTTATGTAAATTTTATAATTCAGATGGCTTCAAATTAACATAAGAACCTACAACTTTAGTTACCTAGCTACTGGTTCTCTGCTTCAGTATTATGTAATATTTTTTGTTTGTTAATTTTTTAAGGATATAATAGGGAACGGGGCAGCAGCAAATTTATTTTCAACCATAAAAATGGCCAGGAGTTAACGAGGCATCCCACTTTGAATTTTTTTTAAAGTGTGACAAATAAACTAACTTTTTAATTGGTAAGTCGGTTTTGTGTTTTTATTTTATTTGGAACTGTAACAAACCCTTTCGCAACTTGCTATACTAAGCTTTATTACCAGTCCATTTTTCTTGATGGTTTAACAATTTCAATTCCAATGAAGTGGCTAAATGGCACCAGAGTATGTAATGCGAGGGCAGCTGTCAGTTAAAGTTGACGTCTACAGTTTTGGAGTTCTGCTGCTAGAGATCGTCAGTGGAAGGAAAAGCACTGATATTCATCTTGCACACCAAATGGAAACCCTCGTAGGATGGGTAAGAGACTGAATATCCCGCTGCCCATTTGTCTCAACTGTTACTTTTCAATGTTAGGCAGCCAGATTCTTGTAGTTTAATGGCATGTGATGCAGGCATGGAAACTATTCAAGGGAGGAAATGGGCTGAATCTGGTAGATTCAAAGGTATCAGAAGTCAGTGAGGAGCAGGCATTTAGATGCATTCATGTTGGGCTTTTGTGTGTACAAGCTGATGTAACACTTCGTCCAGCTATGTCTAATGTTATTATGATGCTCTCTCGCAGTAAAGGGAAATTGCCAAATCCTTCGAAGCCTGCATTTATAAGTAATAGCAAGAACCATGCTTCAAAATCAAAGTCAAGCTAGGGTTGAGGAGTATTGAAAGGGAATAGCATACCAAACATCTGGGGCAACTAGCTCATCTTCATCAGGGATTCGTTCAGTAAATGAAGCTTCCATTACAGAAATTGAAGCTAGATAAATTTACATACCCTAAATAACCAAGTTCCCGTGCAAACAGCAACAGGTTAACCACTGCCAGGCGGTATACGCTCGTCTAAATGAATTAGGACAAACACAACTCTGGATTCCAGAGAGCTGTCTGTATATACAGACTTTATGTGTATAATTATAATTTAATGCGGGCCTAACTATTTTGTCTGGCAAGAATTTAGTCCGGGCCAGTTAATTTCTTTGTAAAGCTGAATTTGCAGCAAAAAGTGGTGTAGAAAAACATTAACCTTTTTTGACTGTATAACTCGGTTAGAGAGCAGATAATGACCGGCTGTTAATGTCGAAACGTTCGATTAAATGTGAGAAGAAAAAGAAGTGTGTGGTTGGGATTGGGAGTTGATATTGTGTTTTAAGATTTTTTTATTATATTTTATAATTTATTAATATATATGAAGAAAAAAGTTATTATTATGATTATTTTTTTGTTTGAAGAGTTTGGGTATTAAAGAGATTTTTTTGTTATTAAAAAAGTTATTATTATGATTTTTTTTTGTTTGAAGAGTTTGGATATTAAAGAGATTTTTTGTTATTATTGTTAATGAGATTGGAACGAAATTTGTTAAAATATAGGTTGCGTTTATCGATTTATATTATTGAATAGGAAAATGATAGTTTGTTAGTAGGTTAATTTAGATTAATCAAGTAAATATAATTAAATGAGTTTAATTTGTTTAAACTAAATAAACATAGTAGTTGAAATTAAAGAATAATAAATTAGATGATGTGCTTTAGAATTTCAATAAGATAAGGGATAATACTTAGGATTGATAATAAAAATGGAGACCAAATGTATGAGCTTTTCGAAGACTTTTAATTTTAGACCTACAAACAATGCCTTTGTATTAGTGAGATGTCTTGAAGTTTTCATTCGATCTTTTCTTTATTAGAGGTCAAGTTTGTTGGTTTGGAATGAATCCATAATTTGGAATCTATATTTAAGCTCTAGATTTCTCTAAACAATTAGTTGTGTTTTGATTTACAACTTCACTTGATGGGTGAGTGCAGGATCATGAAGGGCCAAATAGTGGCAATAGGAAAAAAAATGTGTTTTTACTTAGCTAAACTTGCAAACACAAACTTGACATTTTGTATGGGTCAGATACAATTTTTTTATGGTTTGCTAATACCAAACCAAAATGGATATCTATTACTAATGGATAGTTGTTTCCCACAAGTATTTTTGTCAATTTTAAGTTTTCAAAATGGATATCTATTTTGCAAAGAAAAATAGATATATGTTTTGGAAAGCAAAACGAATATCAATTTCTTACAAGTATTTTCATTAGTTTTATTTTTTTTAAATGGATATCTATTTTGTAAGAAAAATAGATATCTGTATTGAAAAGCCCAAAAAGCAGACTTTAGTAAAATATGCATAACTTTCACATTAGTTCTTAAAATATTATATTTTTAGAAGAGCTGGAAAGGTGATTTAGAGATCTACACAATGGATAAGATAATTTTGATAGATTATACACCAAAAATTAATTATAATTATTTGAAGTTCCTTCTTTTTTAAAATTTTAAATGATCATAACTCTTGCATACAAAGTCTTTTTTTCAATACTTTTTTATAATAATCATCCCAAAAGACTTGAAACATTAAATAAGTAATAAATAATGAAACATTTAGAATTTTGTACCAAAAAGAATATTTTTTTTACATAAATCATCATAAAAGGCCTTCTTGTTGTGATCTTATGCACACCTTTTCCCAATTTGACCTAGGAGAACATCCATCTCTCTCTCTCTCTCTCTCTCTCTCTCTCTCTCTCTCTCTCTCTCTCTCTAGACTACCTATATCTCTCCCTTTCCCTAACTCTACCTCTATATATATCTCTCTGGACTCTTTTTCTCCCTTTCTCTTCCCTTTTATCTTTCCCAAGTTATATATACATATATCTCCCTCTTTCTATATCTCTTTACTTGTATCTCCTCTCTATTTCTCTTGCTCCCTCTATATATTTATGTAATCTCCCTCTATCAAGTTATCTCCATATCTCTCTCTCACTCATACACACTCCTTATTTCTCCCTCCTTATCTCTATCTCTCTATCTCTCTCCCTCTCCCCCTCTCTCTCTATCTCCCTATCTCTCTATACCTGTCTCTCTATTACTTGTCTCTATCACCTCCTTTCTCTCTCTCTTGGACCCCTCTATCTATATCTCACTATCTCTCTCTTTATCTCTATCTATATCTCATAATCTTTACCTCTTATTAATTCTCTATCTATCCCTTTCTATCCATATCTTTCTAGGTCTTGTTAGAATAAATTATGTGAAATAACCTTGTATTTATACTTGTTTATGCCAAATTTATCAAAACTACAACACTACAAGCCAACATTAGATCTAGGAGAATAAAATGTCGTCAAGAATTGAATTCAAAATAGTTCCAAGTTAAAGCAGGACTCATACGTCAGTTGGGGCATATGAGTCCGAATAGCTTAAACTAGGACACACATTTCAAGAAATGTTAAGTTTAATGTAATATTCAGGATCATGCCTCGAAACCTAGGTGGGACCCATACACCCAAGGTGGCGGGGTGATCCCACAATACTGGTTTATAATTTTTGGCCAAACTAGACATTGAACTCAATTATTTTAACTAAATCTTCACTTCCAAACACCTATAGCTGCTAAACCATGAGGAATTTGAAGATGATGCAAACTAGTGATTTGTGACATTTTATCTATAGATTCTAAATATATATTTTTTAATTATTTTGGAATCAAATTGCATTTATTTTTCCATCTCTTTCGAAAACTAGTTTTTTAAAAATAAACACCATTTTTAAAGAGTGGTGTTCACCGTATACAACATAACTTTTTTTCTATGAAAAAAATCTATTTTTTTGAATTTAGCTTTGTAACTACGATACCTAGCACGCTCATTTGGTTTCATAGTGTTGTATTGAATAATTTTTTCTTAATTAAGTTTCGAAGTCAAATTAATTACAATTTAGACAAAGGTGGACCATATATACAACATAATTTTTTTTGAATGTATTGAAATTCAATTTTTTTTACTGGATCAAGGACATCAATACTTAGCACAAACATATATTTTATTTTTTATTTTTTATAATCTACTATTTTTCCACATGTGCAAAACAAAGAGCTTGATTTTCAGTGAAAAACTTATGTTTAATTAAACTAAAAAAATCCATAATAAAACCAAAATATATTAAAATTATATTCGATGGATAACTTGTTCCGAGGACTACCATCATCCAATTGGGTCTGTGAAGTTTCCTCCATTTTCATCCTTAACCCAAGCTTCGAAAGGATTTTTTTTGTAGAAATTTGGTAGAAGAGGGGGAGAAGGGCAAAAAAGGGGGGTTCGCTCACCCTTATGAGCGAGGGGTTAGCTCGAACCCCCCTTTTTTGAATTTCCCTTTGTTTCCATTTTTAAAAAAGTGGAAAAAAGGGTCACATGAAAAAGGGGGTTCGCTCGAAGGGGGGGTTCGAGCGAACCCCTTTTTGGGTTCATGCAAACTCCCCCCTTCGTGCGAACCCCTAAAAATCCAAAATTTGTTTCATGGGAGCGTTTTTGCAATTTTCCTTCCTCAAGGGAATTGTAAACCAATTTTGTAGGATCACTCGACGTATGAGTTCTAGATCACTAGATTTAGAACACACAAGCCAAAAACATGGATTATGATTGGCCATTTAATGAGTGTTGGGATTATCTTTAGAGAAATGCATTAAATAAGGCTTGTGGATACAAAATAGGACCAAATAAGGCATAAAGAAACCCAATTTTAAACAGGAGGGCCTAAACAAGTGTGAAAATGTAAAAGGATACATTTTTCTACACTACAAACGCTATCTGGGAAGGCTATCCCAAATATGATCAATGACGTGCTCCATCATATTGAAGTCTCCCCCAAAAACCTACGATGCAATAGGTAAATTTATACAAAGCCAATCCCACATGGTTGCTCTCTTGGATGGGGAGTTAGGGCATATATGGAACAAAAGCCAAGAAGGTTACATTGAACAAGGATGGTATCCTACACACAACAGTTGTTTGGATTAGATCCAAAGGAAATGATTGTTTTAGCTAGCCATGGGGCAAGACCCAACACAACACCTCTTAAACCCTTTAGATGGTTTGTATGGAAGAATCAGGCCTCATTCTAGATAATGGCTAGTGTAGCTTCAAGAAAAGATTAGCTAACTGTCACTTATTGCATCATTAAGACATTAGGTCAACTATTTAAGACAAACTATTTAACTTGATACTTACGAGATGGGATTTTCAAACGCCTCACATTCTAGGATTGAATATGACAATTCATTGAGAGTCAAGAATTTTCGCATTTGTGATGAGAGTTTTAAACTGGTTGGAGACCAATAAGGCATACATATCTAAGGATTTGTTTGCAGGGGTCTCTCTCTAGAAGATGATCTAGATCAAGATCTCAAGGGACTTGAGGGGGTGTTCTCATATTAAGATCGTCTGGCTATTATGATGCACTTGTAGGGCTAGATGGTGGGGGGGTTCGTAAGTTTGCAGAGGGTTGAGAAGGCTCAATAGAATTCTAGGTATTAGAGAGGGAAGGAGTGGCTAGCTCTTTCCTCTTTTTGGGAAGTATTTTCTCAGCTTTAAGGATGTCCTTGAAGGTAACATTGTCATGAGAGAGGGAAGAATGTAGAGGGACTTCATGATTAGGCAGGGATTCAAAGTGGGTGGGTTTTGAGGAGAGTGGTTGATGGAGGGAAGATGGGGGAGTGATCGATGGAGCAACTGCTGATGGGAGTGGAGGATCAAAGATAGGGGCTTGTAGGGATGAGGTTTACAATGAGGTATATTTGTTTGTGCTTTAAGTTATTATTTGTATCTTGTTATAATTTCATGCTTGAAAGTCCTTCAAGCCATTATAGAAAGATTGAAAATGGCATCCTCAAACACCATTTTACAAGATTAAACCCAACAAGGGATATTTATTTCTTACACCTCATCTCCTAATGGTGGATTAGTTAAACTATCATTAGCACATCCAATCTTCTACTAGCACTTGGCATTGATAGTTAAAGATTATTTGGGTGGCCATTCTTGAGCCTAAGTTAGCTCATTTTACATGGTACATTCTCTACCAAGGTCTTTTTCTAGGCTATCGCTTGTCCCATTTGGGAATTCTCAACCCTTCTCCTTTCTGTGGATAGTTTGAGATTCTCAAGAATCTATTTTAGTTTTTCACTAGAGCTCAAGAAGCTTGGATTTGGATATATAGTTTCTTAAAGCCCTTTTGGCCTAATCCCTTCTCATGACATATGGTTTTGTTGGGCAGTTGGTCATGTCTCCCATTTTAATTTGTGCAAGTTTAACATGCTTCTAGGGTGTGAATTCTCTTTAGTATTTTGAAAGATAAAAATTTAGCTCTCTTTAATGTTGTTTGGTTGATGTTCAATTTTCTTTTAACTCTAAAGCTATGATTTTCTTTAATGTGCTTATGTAGATCCAAGTGCAAGCTCAAAAGATTACACTTGAAGTTATGTATTTATTAGAGCTATTAGATCACTAGGGTGATGCTTGTTTCATGATTGCTAGAGCTCAAACTCCTACCTCTCCCCCACCTCGTTGGCATAGGTCTAGCCATAATGAATATTCCAAAATAGATCAAGGATCCCAATCACAAGGCTCTCAACCTCAAGGCTCCAAGGATTGCGAAGCTCGTGGATGATCTCAAGCTTTTCAATTGCCTTCCACATATTCTCATGGATGTGGTGCTCTTGGTTGGTTGAATTCTTGTGAGTTTCCTCACTTGGAGCTAGCAATTTCTCGTGTTCATGCTTAACATCGTGCAAATGGAGATAAAAAAAAAGGAGGATAATCTCATTGGTTGGGAGCCTATTGATGATGGTTCCATATTAGCTTATGTTTGGGGTAAACCAAATGACCTTTATCCTACTCCTACCAGTGTTGCTCTTATTGCATGGTAATTTTTAATGTTAATTGATGTTCGAACATGACCCCATTTAAACTATTTTTATCTTTTATTTTAGACTTGGTCATAGATAAAATGTGCCCTTTTATGACCCACCCTTTTTTAAAGAGTATATTATAATATTTCTAAGTTAGACCTTATTCCAAAAAATAAATAAAAAATTATTTGTATACATTAATCATAATTTCAATTTGACAAGCAAGACATCATAAGGGGCTTACAACCATCCATTTTCATCTTTATTCAAGGCTCAACCTTGAATTTTTCTCCTAACTTTAAGCCCTTTTGAACCGACCCCTTCACATGACATATGATTTTGTTGGGAAATTGGTTTTGTCTTCCATTTAAATTTGTGCAAATTTTAAATGCTTTTAGTGTGCAAATTCTCTTAGGTATTTAGAAATGTAGAAATTTAGCTCCATTTTGGGTTGTTAATTTGATGTTCTTTTTTCTTTTAACACTAAACCAATGATTTTCTTTAATGTGCTTATGTAGATCTCCAATTACAAGCTCACAAGATGGTACTTGAAGTTGTACAATTTTGGGACCTCTTAGATCACTAGGATAATGTTTCTTGCATGATTGCTAGAATTCCAATCCCTACCTCTTCCCCATCTCATGGACATAGGTGTGGTCACAATGAACTTGCTAGAAGAGATAAATGATCCCAATTTAAAGGCTCTTAGCCTTAAAACTACAAGGAATTTGAAGCCCATGGGTGGTCTCAACCTTTTTGGTTTCCTTTTACCTATTCTCATGGGTGTGGTGCTCCTAGTTGGCTAAATTCTTGCAAGTTTCCTCACTTGGAGCTAGCTATTTCTCTTGTTCATGCTCAACAACATGCAAATGAAGACAAATAATAGGAGGATGTTCTCACTAGTTGGGAGCTTGTTGATGATGGTTCCATCCTTGCTAATGCTTGGGGTAAACCAAATGACCTTTATCTTATTCCTACCAGTATTGCTCACACTATTTAATGACTTTTTATGTTTATTGATGTTTGAACTTGATCCCAATTAAACTCTTTTAATGTTTTTATTTAATCATTGACTCCACATAAAAAGATGTACTTTTATACCACCCACCTTTTTAAAATAATATATTATTATTTTTTAATTCAGACCTTATTTAAAAATTAAATAATATATTATTTGTTTACAATAATTACGCTCTAAGGCGTTCCATTGCTGCGACATATTTTTCGTGTACATAGAAATTCTGAATGCCATTTTTTAGTGTATAGAAAAATGGTGGAAGCGGTAACAAAGCATACGACTGCTGATGGTTTTAAAAGCATATATCAAATCGTACTAAATACATTATTCAATGGTTATGATATGTGCTTGAAAAAAGGGCAAAAAATTCAAAAGGTCTATTTAAGTCTTACTGTGCGCCTTTCCATTCTTCAAAAATTTTTATGGTAGATTACAAATTCGTTAGATTGGTCTTCAGCCTTATCAAATCAAAACATGCCTCTTTGAATGTTCGATCACACCATTAGTTCCAATATTCCAAATTCAGGCAATTTGTACCCTGCACTTTTTATATAATAATCTCAACAATATTATCATATAAAAGGAGAAAATTATCACCTTCCAAGAACAGATGTTAGCATCTCATAATGAATTTCACTATTGAGACTGGGCTGTTCAAATCTACTTCCTCCCATGTATACTATATATACCTGCAAATTATATATCCGCATAAGTGTCATCAGGCAACATACAAACAAATTGAGATGGTTTTTATCAAGTTGTTTAAAATTTAGAAAAAAAACTGAACAGCATGAACAACTATGATATATCTACATGAACATCATCTTCATGTGCTTGAGTGGGCTGAACATGTTGTACGCATGTTAACAGGATGAACATGACAATTGTAATTTGTGTGGAAGTCTCCATGTTTGTAAATGTTTGAAAACAGAGTGAAATAAAGTATCACGGTGCACTTCAGTATGGTTGAGCTTGGGTATGGTGAGTTTTCCATGTTAACTTAGTAAATGATTTTATTTTTGAACAATTGGTTAAAAATTAAAATTGATAAAATTATGAAAAATGGCATGTAATAAAGGTCATTATGGCCTTTAAGATCTTAATCGACGCTTTGACCCCATGAAGAGCACTGTTCCTTATCTCAATTGGGAGCTGCTGCCTCCAGTCCCAGACCTTTTCTCTGATTTTAAAAAAGCAAAAAATAAAAAAAATATTTTGGACTGTGCCAAAAAGAAAACACAGTTTCTTTTTTCTTCTTTAATTGGCTTAAAATAACAAAAACAACATATTTCCATATTTTTATGTTTTTTTTAGTAGTTTTCAGTGTCCCTTTTAAATCTTGAGCAATTGAATTACATATATACTTTTGATTTGTTGAGTCAATCTCAATTCCCAGTCATGCCTGATCAAAATGGATTTATGTGTTCTTTAAATACATTTTTATGCATTTTAGACAGTAAAGCAGTAAAAATTTATTTTGCCTATACAGGTATTTTATTTTTTATTTATATAATTTGGAACTGCCACCATCCGAGTTTTTGCAAGTCCAATATTGCAATCTCTGGACCAGGTCTCTGGATAGTGAGAATTTGTAGTCTATCTAAATAATCAAGTAGTTTCATGATCATATCTTTGAGTCTTAAAAGAGTCGTTGAAAAAAAAAATAGCGAAGCAAGGAATCAACTGTATGCTTCACTCTATTGAAGCTTTCAAGGGTAGAGAGGGTTATGCTAAGCGTATTATCCTTAGAGATAAGGGGTGGAATTTAAATAATGGATACTTAAAAGATGGCGAGATGAAAATAATATGAAGAAAATAAAATATTAGTAGGATGCAAAAAATAGAGTGTAGTCACATTAGATGGAACGAATTTAGAGGAATGCATGATATTGGAATTAAAAGGAGCAACATTAGTAAGTTGGGTAGAAGTAGTTGAGCAATTGCATTTTATTGTGCAGTGGGTATATTGAAGAGGTCTTTATGGTCAATTGTTGGGTTGTAAAGTGTATTATATGATGTGCTCAACAAAATTATTAAGTTGTAAAATTGTATAATATGATGTGCACAACCAAATTATTATTGAGTTGTAAAGTGCATGATATGACGTGCTCATCAAAACTTCATTTAGATTTAATTGCATTATTTTCTTTTGGTGAAAGTTTGATAGTTGGGTTGGTTTATATTTGATAGTCTTAACACAAAGTCGCATGCAATATTTCCTTTAGCTAACTTTGGGGAAGACATGTAGATCAATCTATTTGGATATCACTAATAGTTAAAACTCTATTTCCTAATTATTACATTATTTTTTGTTTTACTATACAGAAAAAAATTATTGAAGAACATGTAATGTGTTATCTACAACAATGAAAAAATTGTGGGCAAATTAACCATGTGATAGTTAATGTGGTTGATGATATTAATCTACCATTTTGTGTGTATCTTGTAATCATTGGAATTAATGGGATTGCATTTCTTTAGGTTATGATTGATCAATATAATGGATTTTGACCTCGCCTTGGGCTTCTGCCAAGTAATACTAGAAAATAATACATAGGATTTTTTAACAAAAGAGACATGGAAGATTGTTATGACAATCATAGAGTTATAATAAATATCAAAGCCAAGAATCATAAATATAAATATCAAAGCCAAGAATCATTGCTTGAGCTGCTGGTGGAACTACTAAATTTGATGCTGGTAGCTGTCACCACCTCATTGTCAACAATAGGGAAGCTTATAGCTCGTATATCATCCCCACCAACATGAACATATTCATCATCAACATCACCATATACATAAAGAAATATTTATATGACAAAAAGAGCTAGACTGCAAATACTAAATGAAAAAAAAGGAAAGAAACATCCCAACTTTCTATGCCATATGAACGTTACAATCAAAAGCATATAATTAGCCATGACATCCGCTTCTATTTACGTGCCTGCCTCAACCTCCTTCAATTCCTTCTATGCGGATGCCATTGTTGAATGCATAGATTTTGTCAAGTAGTCCTCTTTGCCCATGGATTCTAGACCTGCTAATGGCTGTTGAAATTAGATTTTGCAAGATAGGCATACACCATCCATCAATAAAAGACGTGGATTAAAGGGACCCAATTGTATCGACAATGCTTGTGTTTGATAGATGATTTTAATTGATATCGAGAGCCTCAATAGATATTTCCATAGGAGATCTGTTCAATTTTTTTGAAATACTCAAGGGGGAAGCATTTGCTTCACTCATGACCTTCCATAAACTCTCTTTAAACTATTAAAGCTTAAGTGCCTTGGTATATTCTGTGTCCTTAACCTATTTGGTAGTTTGAAAGACAATTTGATATGCATAGGACGACCTTCTTCACAAGGCTTTCAGGCTTTTACGAAAAATGCCTCAACTTAACATGGTCTCATGGAATGTTGTTATTGTTAGATATGCACGAAGTGGACCTACTAAGAAAGCCAACTTGGAGATGATCAAGAAAATGCAATTGTAGGCTTGAAGTCAGATTCAACAACCTTTACTAGCATTCTCCCTATGTGTGCCAAATTTGGAGCTTTCCATCGAAAAATAATTGACAATGGGTTTTTATCCGATGTAGTTGTGACTGCCATGATATACATGCATGCAAAATGTGGTGACATTCAGAAGGCACATGCATTGTTTGAAAAAATGAAACATCTAGATGTAACCTCATGGATTGCAATCATCTCTGGATATGTAATGGATGGCTCTAGCAATGATGCACTTAAACTCTTTGAACAAATGAGGCACTCTAGAACGAAGTCTAGCATGATGTGCCTACCATCGTATTCTTGATGGGAGGATAAACAAGCACCATTTCCCATGAATTGAATGACGGTTTGCTGCCTCTTTGCATAACATCACAAAAGACCACTATGGGAATCCAAGGTTGGTGGACTGGATGAGGTCTTGAAGGACTGACAAGGGGGTTAGTGTCATGGACTAGGTGGTTTTTGGAAGGTTCATTATTTACCCTCCAGGGTTCGTGAAATTTAGGAAGTATTTTTATTTCCTCACCTTTCATATCCCCATCCCAAAAACTTAGAGAAAAACTTGTGATAATTGATAGTAGGCATAATTCTACTCTTGATTGTGGTATTTTACATTTGTCTATCCCATAGTTTCATCTTTTTCCTTATTTTTATTCTTGTGGGATGCTTTGCCCAAGGATGTTCACATTGAATTGGGATTGTTTTTCGATGAGAGCTTCTTTCTTTCCAATAACCAACAATGGCAAAGAACACATGAGGAAGTCTCTCTGAAGGGATTTGAGTAGAAAATATTGGATTTCAAGCAAAAATACATATACAAACACATAACATCCACTAAATTTAAGGAGGGAGTAATGGCCTTGTGGTTGCATTCTCTTAGTCAGTGAAATTACCCTAATTTTATTGTTGTAAAGGAATCACATAAGCTTCAAAATGGGACAAAGTCCATCATACCTAGCCCCAAGGAAAGCATGGCTGACACACAAGTGCTTGTAAATTAATTAGTACTAATGCTAATAGCATCATATCCCATCAATTGGTTTGTATTGTTTTCCTCACTTATTAGTGTTTCTGGATTGAGTTTGTCACATATAGAATTTTAGATTTTTTGCATTCATATATGTAATCTATCATTAGCACTGTATGGTCATGCTTCTCCAATGACCAGATTAGAATTTTCAAAGTAAACAAGCTTCTTGAAAACCCTTATTAGAAGTATTAATCCTTGTCTCATTTTCGACATTATATTTATCCTCCTCTCTATTTTTTTCTTTCCATTTATAGTAGAGTTGAGATTTTCACATGCAGATGGTGTTTTTGACTTAACAAATACATTCTATTTGTTCACAGTTCTCCAATGAATGAGACTCAAATGATCAAAATGAGTTTTTTTGCTAGAGAGTGCCTATTAAGAATGTTAATGCATTTTAGCGATGTTCAAAATTTAGATCCACTGTGAGTGTTATTGCTAAGGTTCAAACATACAACCATTGTTCACGTCTATCAATGACTTAATTATAGAGCTTATATCCTTGGGGTTTCTTTGGCTCATCATAGGTTAGGTTAAAATTTGTAATGGTTACACAAAAACCTTGCAATATATCCCATGAAGTTATGGAAAATTACTTTGAATCAAGCAATAAGATTGCTTATTTACACGTGGGATTGTTTAAAACTTATTTTGGTGATTTCTTTATTAGAGCTTTTGGAGGTATATGATTTGTGGAGAGGGCAATCATGTTATGACTAAATAGACTTAATGAAATGTGTGCTACAAATATCTTGTATCAAATGTGATGGGTTTGAATTTATTGAGATCAAATTATTAAGTTAATGCTATCTTCTCACACGAAAGAATGAACACAAGTATAACAACACTTATTTCTAGCTTATTTTCTACGACATAGTATGCCCCTTATATCCAGGTGATTATTTCCATCTGAGTTCAATGAGATCAATATCATTTTAATTGTTCATATTGGGTCTATACAGGAAACCGAAAAATCAAAGTAGTAATGATCTTATTATTTGTATTAGTGTTGCAAATCACATTCCATGCCTGTCATCGGAAATAGGATAAAAGATGATGGATCATGGAGTCTTGCATTCTTTTCAATCCCTAGATTACTTTCAAGATGTATAAATAATCTAATAGTTTATCTAGAGTCTTGCATTCTTATACCTTAGTATTGTTGCCAAAATGTTTCTCGACCTAAGTAGTTTTATATATTTCATAGATTGTTGTAAGTTGGCGAGGAATTACATGGAACATAGAACTGGAAGCATACCATTTATGTCTATCTTTGGTCATCAAGAACCCTTATTTTTGGGCATTCTATAGAAGTCACATTTATGAGACCGTTTTGTGCATACCTCATTGAAGACAAAGAAAGATCCAAAAGAGTTCGGCTTGTCCAAAGATTTGAAAGTATAGAAGATAATAATAATGTTGATTCAGAGATATTTTATTCTGAAAAATTTGCCTTAATTTTTCCCATTACAAAAAAAAATGCAAAAAAGAAATTTTACGATGTTAATTATATAGATTTTATATAAAGATTGATAACTAGTAATAACTTTGGTTTGAAAAGCAGAACATGACTAGGGACTTATAGCCACCCGTTTACATCTTTATTCAAGGCTCAGCCTTGACTTTACTCTGACTTAAATTGACATTGAAAAAAATCTCGTCTAGTTCAAACCCTGTAACTCTGAGACCTTGGGCAAATCAAATGGGTTCAGAATTGAAAGAGAAAGAACATAATGAAATACAAATCTTTTCCCTTTTTCCCTTACAAAAGATCAACTTCTTTTCCAAACCTCCTCCTTTTCCCGTTTCTAATGAATTTTCTTTTAGTCACTTGTACCTACGTACATCACACCTGTAATGAATCCTCAACTTTCACCGATGGCAGCACGTATTCCAGAAACTTGAATCTAGTTATCAACGATCTGTTTCGAAATGCACCTCTAACTTCAGGATTTTACACTTCCTCCCATGGCCAATCTCCCAATAAGGTCTATGGTTTGCTGCAGTGTACTGGGAACATATCGGCAGTGAGATGCTCAAACTGTGTGCAGGAAGCAAATAACAGTATCAAAGATCTTTGCTCCAACGACATAGGAGGGCGAATATGGTTGGATGACTGCTTCTTGCGCTATGGCAGCTCTAATTTCATTTCAATACTAGATACTGATGGACTTTTCATAGTGAACGGGAAGGATATCGGCAGCGATATGGACGCTTTCCACTCCACAATCACTACCCTTCTGTCGGATCTGTCAAACAAAGCTTACATCCCTGCAAATGAGGAATTCGCTGCTGGATCAGCCAACTATTCTGCTTCAGGGAGGTTATACGCTTTAGTTCAGTGTTGGAGGGATATATCAATAAAAGATTGCAAAAAATGCTTGGCTACAGCAAGACCACGGTTGGAGTATTCTACCAAACAAGGAGCTCAGGCTAGGTATGGCGGCTGCATGGCAAGATATGAAGTATACTCATTTTTTTCCTCTTCTCAGTCGCCTTCTCCTTCCCTTGAGAGTATTACTCCAACTACTTCCACACCTCCCCTGCCTCCCAAATCAAAAAGTATGAGTTACTTCTCTCTCTTCCCTTCCTTTGGTTGGGGTGTTAGTGTAATAGTAAACAGATTTTAAGTAAATAACTGTGCAAAGATTTTGTATTGATGTATTTTAGGTCACACTGCATCTTACATGAATTTTTTCTCTTTCTTTTCTCTTTTAGATCAGGATTTCAGGTAAACCTTAAATTATTGAGAATTAACAGTGTAATAGTGAAAATTTTCTAATAAATAATTGTAAAAAGTATATTAGTAATGTATTCCGGATCACAGTTCCTCATTTTAAAAATAAAGAACAAAATATTTCAAATCATTTTTTATATAATTCAAATCTATAGTTAATTGTCAGCTATCTTCTTTATATATTTTATTAAATATAAAAGAATGTTCAGTTCTTTTTATAATCATTATTTTTAATTTGATCCAAGATTGAACGGTAAGGGCGATTTTTTAGTTGTCAAAGCCATTCGAGAGACAGCAGCTTAACTCTGTTATATTCAATATTTTTTTTATTTTTTTGTTTTATTCTTTTGGTATGCTCTTCTATATTTCATTTTATGTTTTTGGTCGCAACCATCAGCTAAATGCTACACTTACACAGAAGATGTAATTCATTAAGATTTTAACTTGTAAATTATCTTATTTTAATTTTTATCTTTAAAGATATTATAGTTATACAATTCTAACTATTGAACTGTATTGTACAGAAAAGTCCTCTAAAACATTACCTATAGTTTTAGGTTTTGTGGGAGGCATCATTCTGGTGCTACTAATTTGTCTGATTATATGGAGAAAAGCAGTTAAATCTGCCATTTTTCGGAAGCCAATAACTATTACTACCCCAAACCAAGGTGTTCCTTCTGAAATCCATTTCTATTTTTTTTGCCTGCTGCTCTGGTTTTTATATAACAAATACTCTAGGCTTATCCATTTTCCTCTTATTGTTTTCTAATGCTACAGAAAGGCATGAATCCTCCCCTATATCTGAGTTACTTATGCAAGAGCATAAATTTTTCTTCAGCTTACAAGCATTGATAGAAGCTACAGAAAATTTTCATGACAACAAGAAGCTTGGAGAAGGAGGTTTTGGTGTTGTGTACAAGGTGGGTTGACAATTTATTCTACTCTAAAGCAAAGTTGGTTTAACAACAAATTGAGAGCAATAAATCTGCTTTTATGTTTCAGGGAATAACTAGAGATGGAAATGAGATAGCGGTGAAAAAACTTTCTGTCAAATCTACACAAGGCAAAAGGGAATTTATGAATGAAGTAAAATTGGTGGCCAATGTTCAGCACCGAAACCTTGCAAGGTTGCTGGGATGTTGCATGGAGAGAAATGAAAGGTTGCTTGTTTATGAGTATTTTCCCAATAAGAGTTTGGACACATTTCTCTTTGGTAAGTCATTGTAATATCTTAATTTGCTTTGGAAAAGATGAAGAGGTGACCAATATTAAGAATTGGGATTACAGATTTAGAGAAGTGCAGAGAGCTAGACTGGCAGAAGCGTTATAACATCATTATTGGAATTGTTCGTGGGCTTCTCTACCTTCATGAGGATTCACAGGTGCGAATCATTCATAGAGATATAGAGGCAAACAACATTTTGCTTGACAACAAACTCAACCCAAAAATAGCTGACTTTGGTTTAGCCAGATTTTTCTCTGAAGATGAGACGCATATCCATACAAGAGTTGCAGGCACATAGTAAGCATCATGATGAGAATAATAGACTCTACATGCTTTTAAATTTAAAATGGTGATGATTAAGTATTTAAAGTTTGAAATTTATTTATTTATTTATAATAATTATGCATCAATTATTTTCTATGAGCAAATATTTGAAAATCCTTATGGTTGATAAGCACAGATATTTATATCCTATTAACTATTAAACAAGTTTTTAGGAAAAAAAAGAGAAAGAGAAAAGAGCTTTTGCTTGAGTGATGACCCAATTGCCTGACAAACCACGCATGAACATATCTGCAAAGAAATATCATCTTAAAATTAACTGATAGATCTCTGTGTTTAACTGTTCTCTCATTTCCTTTAGATAGATTCATTACTTGATCAAACCGTCCACTAAAAGTCAAAGGATGAGGGATTATTTAGCATCTATTATGAACTCTCAGCCGTTAACCTGAAACACATTTTTTAATTTTGTATTCTATATCCATTTCTCAAATAGAGGAAAGAAGACATAATGAAAGTTGAATTTATCTGAAATTGTGGTGTTACTAATATTCCACATCTTCACTAATTTTGTTCTATACTTAATAATATAATATCAGTATTGCTAGTAAACTCACTCTTCATAATGTTAATGGTGTCTACTGGTATCAAGTACCAAACATAGAAATCAATCACTAAACTTTGAAGGCCTTCATTGATGACAAACTTTAGGGAATATTACAAACAACCATCTAAAGGGAGGCCTTTTCATCCGCATCAAACAAATAGATTGACTAAGAACCCATACTATTGTCTGTCAATCAGTTTCCAGCATTTCTTCCCAAATGCTACATACCACACTGCATACCCAAAGTATCGGAATCTCTCCCGCTGCGGCATTTCCTAGCATAGCTTCTGTTTATAGAATATAGCACCACCAAATCCAATTTCCTGCCTATAAATATTCCACAAGGGCGAAAGTGATTCATGATTAATGGCCGTTGTGGAGGGTTTTGGTCAGTCTCTTCATTAAGACAAGTCCAAAAGGATTAATCAGTCAGCAAGGAATTTCTATAGTGCAAATCTCTTAGGTAGAGTACATAACTTATTAACCTTAGTTAAATATGGATGCTGATGCTTAAAATTCAAACTATTCTTGACACACAAAGCAAACTATCCTGAAGATGGATCGAGAAGTATGCTTCCTATAGTTAGTAACTAAAACTGCACAGGCATTTTATCCAAAAGAGTTCCAACAAACAAGCATGCACTGGGGAAAATCAAATTTCTTAGGCCCATAACATTCTTCAAAGTTCTGCAATGGCTTCTGGAAAGAAAAGCAGGGTGCAAAGCTATTCACACACTGAAGAGACACAAGGAATACAATTCCTTATTTCTTCTACGGGCTATCAGAGAATCCTCCACATACAACCAAATATTGCTCTCCTGGAACAAAATTTGAATCCTCCACACATAACCAAATATTGTTCTCCTGGAACAAAGCTATCAAACAAATCCTATACACACAAAACCAAATATCGTTCTCCTGGAACAAAATTACCAAACAAATCCTATACCGTACTCGAACAAAGTTTTAAAAACCACACACAGGTATCCTCGAAAACCTAAAGACTACTGCCAAAATCACCATCTAGCTAGTAAAGAATGAGAGAAAATTGTCCACCATGTTTTATTTCACCATTCAATTGTTTCTGATCAACCATTCCAAACCACAAAGCAACAGAACTTAGAAAAACAGTCCACCCTATAAAAGAAACATTTTCACAACAGGGGCAACAAATTACTGTATATTTCAGTTACTTTTTTTTCTTCCTTGTGAAGGTTTTGGTCCCTCTGATTCATAATTCTAATAAAAAACAATTACTACATACTACAAGTACAACAATTCACGGATTGATTCTGAGCCGTCCTTTGCAAAGTTCTTTCCACCACTAGATCTGGTGACATATACACATAAAGTAAATGAATATTAATATGCACATAAAACATATAATCGATACAGACAGAAAATACACAGTAACATACACACAAAATACACGCAAATCTGCATTAAAGAACCACAAAAAAGTAAAAACAGAAGAAACGAAACAAATGCCTAACCTTTAAAATTCACTGCAGAAAAAAGACAGCAATGCTCAAAAGCCAACCAATCCAACACAAAGCGTCCAATTTCGGATTCTCTTCACTAACGTTTGTGTAAATTTTATAAATCAGATGGCTCCAAACCAACATAAGAACCTACAACTTTAGCTACCTAGCTACTAGTTCTCTGCTTCAGTATTATGTAATTATTTTTGTTTGTTAATTTTTGAAGGATATAATAAGGAATGGGGCAGCATCAAATTTATTATCAACCATAAAAATGGTCAAGAGTTTACGAGGCATCTCACTTGAATTTTTTTTAAAGTGTGCGAAATAAACTAACTTTTTAATTGATAAGTCAGTTTTGTGTTTTTATTTTATTTGGAACTGTAACAAACCCTTTCTCAACTTACTATACTAAGCTTTATCACCAGTCCATTTTTCTTGATGGTTTAACAATTTCAATTCCAATGAAGTGGCTACATGGCACCAGAGTATGCGATGCGAGGGCAGCTGTCAGTTAAAGTTGACGTTTACAGTTTTGGAGTTCTGCTGCTAGAGATCGTCAGTGGAAGGAAAAGCACTGATATTCATATTGCACAGCAAATGGAAACCCTCGTAGGATGGGTAAGAGACTGAATTTCCCACTGCCCATTTGCCTCAACAGTTACTTTTCAATGTTAGGCGGCCAGATTCTTGTGGTTTAATGGCATGTGATGCAGGCATGGAAACTATTCAAGGGAGGAAATGGGTTGAATTTGGTAGATTCAAAGGTATCAGAAGTCAGTCAGGAGCAGGCCTTAAGATGCATTCATGTTGGGCTTTTGTGTGTACAAGCTGATGTAACACTTCGTCCAGCTATGTCTAATGTTATTATGATGCTCTCTCGCAGTAAAGGGAAATTGCCAAATCCTTCGAAGCCTGCATTTATAAGTAATAGCAAGAGCCATGCTTCAAAATCAAAGTCAAGTTGGAGGGTTGAGGAGTATGGAAAGGGAATAGCACACCAAACATCTGGGGCAACTAGCTCATCTTCATCAGGGATTCGTTCAGTAAATGAAGCTTCCATTACAGAAATTGAAGCCAGATAATTTTACATACCCTAAATAACCAAGTTCCCGTGTAAACAGCAACAGGTTAACCACTGCCAGGCGTTATACGCTCATCTAAATGAATTAGGACAAACACAACTCTGGATTCCAGAGAGCTCTCTGTATATACAGACTTTATGTGTATAATTACAATTTAATGCGGGCCAACTATTCCGTCTGGCAAGAATTTAGTCTGGGCCAGTTCATTTCTTGTAAAGCTGAATTTGCAGCAAAAAGTGGTATAGAAAAGCATTTACCTTTTTTGACTGCATAACTCGGTTAGATAGCGGATAATGACCGGCTGTTAATGTCGAAACATTCAATTAAATGTGAGAAGAAAAAGAAGTATGTGGTTGGGATTGGGAGTTGATATAGGATAAGGTTAGAAGGGAAATAGATTTTAGGGATAAAAGGTTAGATTATTTTGTTAGTCATTAGTTTAGATAAATTATAAATATTTTTATGTAAAGGTATTTGTGTTTTAAGATTTTTTATTTTATTTTATAATTTATTAATATATATGAAGGAAAAAGGTATTATTATGATTTTTTTTTTGTTTGAAGAGTTTGGGTATTAAAGAGATTTTTTTTGTTATTATTGTTAATAAGGTTGGAAAGAATTTTTTTAAAATATAGGTTGCATTTATCGTTTTATACTATTGGAAAGGAAAATGATGGTTTGTTAGTAGGTCAATTTAGATTAATCAAGTAAATACAATTAAATGAGTTTAATTTGTTTAAACTAAATAAACATAGTAGTTTAAATTAAAGAACAATAAATTAGATGTGTGCTTTAGAATTTCAATAAGATAAGGGATAATACTTAGGATTGATAATAAAAATGGAGACCAAATGTATGAGCTTTTGGAAGACTTTTAATTTTAGACCTACAAACAATGCCTTTGTATTAGTGAGTTGTCTTGAAGTTTTCATTCGATCTTTTCTTTATTAGAGGTCAAGTTTGTTGGTTTGGAATGAATTCATAGTTTGGAATCTATACTTAAGCTCTAGATTTCTCTAGACAATTAGTTGTGTTTTGATTTACAACTTCACTTGATGGGTGAGTGCAGGATCATGAAGGGCCAAACAGTGGCAATAAGAAAAAAAAAGTGTTTTTACTTAGCTAAACTTGCAAACACAAACTTGACATTTTGTATGGGTCAGATAATTTTTTTTTATGGTTTGCTAATACCAAACCAAAATGGATATCTATTACTAATGGATAGTCGTTTCCCACAAGTATTTTTGTCAATTTTAAGTTTTCAAAATGGATATCAATTTTGCAAAGAAAAATAGATATATGTTTCTGAAAGAAAAACAAATATCCATTTCTTACAAGTATTCTCATCAATTTTATTTTCTCAAAATAGATAATCCATTTTGCAAGAAAAACGGATATCTGTATTGAAAAGCCCAAAAAATAGACTTTAGTAAAATAGGCATAACTTTCACATTACTTCTTGAAATTTTATATTTTTAGAAGAGTTGGAAAGGCGATTTAGAGATCTACACAATTGATAAGATAATTTTGATAGATTATACACCAAAAATTAATTATAATTATTTGAAGTTTCTTCTTTTTTTAAATTTTAAATGATCATAACTCTTGCATACAAAGTCGTTTTTTCAATTTTTTTTACAATAATCATCCCAAAAGACTTGAAACATTAAATAAGTAATAAATAATGAAACATTTAGAATTTTGTACCAAAAAGAATGATTTTTTTACATAAATCATCATAAAGGACCTCCTTGTTGTTGTGATCTTATGCACACCTTTTCCCAATTTGACCTAGGAGAACATCTCTCTCTCTCTCTCTCTCTCTCTCTCTCTCTCTCTCTCTCTCTCTCTCTCCCTCTATCTATTTAGCTATCTCTCCCTCTCCCCCCTCTTCTTCTCTCCCTCTAGACTACCTATATCTCTACCTTTCCCTAACTCTACCTCTATATATATCTCTCTAGACTCTTTTTCTCCCTTTCTCTTCCCTTTTATCTTTCCCAAGTTATATATACATATATCTCTCTCTTTCTATATCTCTTTACTTATATCTCCTCTCTATTTCTCTTGCTCCCTCTATATATTTATGTAATCTCCCTCTATCAAGTTATCTCCATATCTCTCTCTCATACACACTCCTTATTTCTCCCTCCTTATCTCTATCTCTCTATCTCTCCCCCTCTCCCCCTCTCTCTCTCTCTCCCTATCTCTCTATACCTGTCTCTCTATTACTTGTCTCTATCACCTCCTTTCTTTCTCTCTTGGACCCCTCTATCTATATCTCATAATCTTTACCTCTCTTATTAATTCTCTATCTATCCCTTTCTATCCATATCTTTCTCTACCTCTGTATCTCCCTATCCCTCTCTATTTCTTTATATCTTTATCAATATCTCTTTGTATTTCCCTATCCCTCCTTATCTCTTTATATCTCACTGTCTCCTTCTCCCGCTATATATTGATCTATCTCCCCCCTCTTCTTCTCTCTTCCTCTTTACTTCTCTCTATCCTTTCTCTAACTCCATCTCTCTATCTAACCCCTCTCTATCTATCCCTATCTCTCCCTCCCCCATCTATGCCCCCCTCTATCTTTCCATCTCTCCATACCTCTCTCTCTCTCTCTCCCTATTTATCTCTATTTGTCTCTCTATCATTTTATTCACCATCTATATAGATCTCTTTCTCCATCTCCCTCTATATCTCTCTATTTATCTTCCTCTATATCTCTCTTTCTCTTCCTCTTTATTCCTAACTCCCTATCTCTTTATCTCTCCCTTTACCTATCTCTATCTCTATATCTATTCTCTCCCTCTCCCTTTATCTTCTTCTCTAGCTTTTTATAGAGAGATAGGGTGAGTGGAGATAGAGAGAAGTAGAGAAGGAAAGTGAAACATAGGTAGATAGGAGAGAGAGAAGAGAGATATCTAAAGGGAGAGAGGGGGAATGAGCGAGGTATGGATTGAGAGGTAGGTAGAATTCATATGGAAAGGGGAGATATAGAGTAGAGAGGGATGGAGGAAGGGAGAGGTAGAGATAGAGAGGTAGGGTGGGAGGGACATAGGGAGAGGAAGGTAGATAGACATAAATATGTGGGAGATAAAGAGAAGTAGAGACAAAGAGAGATAGGTGAGGTGAGAGGGATAAAGAGAGAGGTAGGTAGAGAGATGGAGATGTAGGTAATGAGAGAGAGGTAGGTTGGGAGGGATAGAGGGAGAGGTGGGTAGTGAGAGAGAGGGAGGGTGGTAGGGATAGAGGGAGAGGGGCTTTAGAGAGAGAGTGATTGGGGATAGAGATAAGTAGAGAGGGAAGGTGAGAGAGAGATACAAGGGAGAGAAAGGGTGAATAGAGATATAAAAGAAATATCTAAAGGGAGAGGGGGGAATATGGCAGGGATAAAGTAAGAGGTAGGTAGAGAGAGAAAAAGAGGGGAGATAGAGATAATTAGAGAGGGAGGGAGGAAGGGAGAGGTAGAGATAGAGAGGTAGGGTAGGAGGGATATACAAAGAGGTAGGTAGACATAGAGGAAGATGGAGATGGGAGATATAGTGAATTAGAGATAGATAGAGAGAGGTAAGGTGTAAGGGATAGAGGAGGGTGAGTGGAGGATACATATCTCCACCCTCACCCTCCCTCTCTCTACTTACCTCTTCCTCTATCCCTCCCACCTTACCTCTCTCTATCTCTATTTCTCATTATCTCTCATCTCCATCTTCCTCTCTATTTACCTACCTCTCCCTATATCCCTCCCACCCTACCTATCTATATCTACCCCTCCCTGCCTCCCTCCCTCCCTTCATCCCTCCATCTCTCTCTACTTATATTTATCTCCTCTCTCCATATCCCTCTACCCATATCTCACTCCATTCCTCCCTCATCCCCCCTCTCCCTTTAGATATCTATCTATATTTCTCTTCTCTCTATCTCTCCTCTCTACCTCCCTCTCCCCTTCCCTTTCTATTTCTCTCTATCTCTAATCATCCCCTCTCTCTACCTACCTCTCCCTCTATACCTTCCATCCTACCTCTCTTATTACCTAGCTCTCCCTCCCTCTTTCCCTCCTTCCCTCTCTCACTTTTTTACACTCCCTCCCTCTCCCTCTCTCCATAACTCTCTCCTCTTCCCTCCCTAATTCTCTCTATCTCCCCTCACCCTCTCTACCTATCTCTCTATCTCTCCAACCTTATCTCTTCCCCCGTCTATCTCTACTTCTCTCTATATCCCCTCATCCTCCATCTCTCTACCTGTACCTCTCCCTCTATTCCTCCCACCTTACCTCTCTCTTTCTCTCTATCACAACTTCTCTTTATCTCCCATCTCCATCTTCCTCTATTTCTATCGACCTTTCCCTATATCCTTCCCACCCTACCTCTCATTTCCTCCCTCCATCTCTATTTATCTTTATCTCCCCTATCCATTTCTATCTCTACCTTCCTCTCACTCCATCCCTTCCTCATTTCCTCTCTCTCCCTTTAGATATCTCTCTATATCTTTCTTCTATCTCTCTCCTCTCTACCTATCTCTCACCTTCCTTCTCTAATTATCTCTACAAGAGTGATATGTAGACAGGGAAAGAGTAGAAGAGGGATAGAAAGAGGGAGGGAGAGCATGAAGTGATAAATATCTAAATATATAAAGAGAGAAAGATAGAGATGGAGAGAGGAAAAATAAATCCAAAAGGTAAAATTTTATATTAAAAAGGTGAAAACACCAATGATGTATCAAATGTGAAAATGAAAACCTAATGCAGTTTCTGAGAATGGGTAGGGTAAGTAAAATTGATTTCAAAATCATGATAATGGATAAATATGTAACAATATAAAATTAATGAATAATTGGTCATGCAAAGAGTTTCAAACATAAAAGTGAGATGTAAATATCATAAAACTAGAAATTTAAGAAACCCTAATATGAATAAAAAACCATAGAAGAAGATTAGGTTGTATAGGATTGATTCAGTTGATTAAAATATAAAGAGGTCGAAAGAGGTACAAAGAGAGAGGAAACATAGGGAGAGGTAGATAGATAGGTCTAGAGCTTGGGAGAGAGATATATAGAGGGAGATAGGAAGGGAAGGAGGGAGGGAGAGGGGGAGATATAGAGAGATAGATGGAGGAATAGGGAAAGAGATTTGATATTAAGAGAAGTAGAGAGGGAAAGAGGGAGGGAGGGAGAGAGGGAGAGGTAGAGAGATAGGTCTAGAGATAAAGAGAGAGTTCCAATGGGGGACAAATACAAAGGGAAGGAGGGTGAGAAGGAGAGGTTGAGGGATAGGTCTAGAGCTCAAGGAGAGTGAGTGAGAGAGAGAGGTCTAGAGAGAGGTCTAAAGAGGGACAAAGAGAGATATAAGGAGGGATGTATAAAGAGATAGAGAGATAATTATAGAGGTTAACATATTGAGATAGAGAGGTCTAAATAGGGAAAAAGAGATAAGGAGGCAGGGAGGTCCAAAGGTGGAGATATAGGTATAAAGATTGGAGGGAAATAGTGAAATAGAGAGAGACATAGGGAAAATAACAAAGAGATATGATGATTTATGAAAATTTGTTCCTCTCCTTACTACACAAAATATAAATATTTTATTAGTAATTACTCCTCTACTGGTTCAAGTATTTTGAGACAAGTGTTACAAAAAATATGAAAAAGGGACTTCGTATGTGAAATTTGTGAGCATTTGATGTGTCAAAATGAAGGATGAAGTTTAAATGATTAAATTTAGATTTTTGTGCATAATATAGAAACACTACCTAGTACATTGCATAGATCTCTGAATCAAAAAATCATAATTTTGATTAGAAACACAAAAGTTATGCTCATTTTACTGAACAAGGATCTTTGGGCATTTAAGTAGCCAATATCCATTTTGCAATAATGGATATTAGTTTTTTCAAAATGAATATCCATTTTGCAATAATGGATATTAGTTTTTTCAAAACGAATATCCATTTTGTATGTCAAAATGGATATTTATTTTTTCAAAATAGATATCCATTTTTTTGTCAAAATAAGTATCCATTTTGAAGGCATAAATTGATAAAAGGGCCTTTAGGTAATGGATATCCGTTTCTAAAAAAATGATATCATTTTTTTGACATAAAATTTCCCTCCATTTTTTCCTTGGAAAACTTCCAAATTAGGCTTGGGAGTGTCAAGCCTAAAAGGTCAACTATTCCAATGTGTTTAGAGGATTCCTCCTCTTTTCATGACTTCACCATTCATGCTGATGATTTTTTAATCCAAATTTAATGAAATGAAAAAGGTTTATTTAGGAAATTGTCAATATTCTACCAATATAAGATATTATTTATTTTGAATTTAATAGATAATCATTATTAATTTTCTACATGTATTATGTCTAAATTCTTGATTGATAGGTTGATTGAAAAATATCCACAACTTTCAAGTAGTTTCACATTTTTTAAATCTAAAAGATGTGTCACACTCTATGCTTCAAAAACTGTAGGTTGAAAAATATGAATTAAATATAGTTTGGACCACGTTAGGTTGGCCAAAAAAATTGTTTTAAATATGTTTAAGTCTTAAAAAATTCATAACCAATTATCTACTTGCAAAAATATATGTGTCACATCTAGGCATGTTTATTTTATTTCTATTGAAAGATTTAATAAGAATTTTTATTTTTTTATACTTAGGTTTGTTGGAATGGTGCATGCTTTTTAGCTTTTAAAAAAAATTATAGTACTGCTTCAATGAAATTCCAAATTTCCACCAAATAAATTTACATTTTTCCTAAAAAACCTAGTAGCCTACAAACTACATTCAAATTGCTTTAAATTATCTTAATAAGCAATATTTTTTTCTTATACTTAGGTTTGTTGGAATGGTGCATGCTTTTTATCTTTTTTCAAAAATTATAATACTGCTTCAATGAAATTCCAAATTTCCACCAAATAAATTTACATTTTTCCTAAAAAAACCAAGTAGCCTACAAACTACATTCAAATTGGTACAAGTTATATTCCTACATATTTTCCAAATTATGTTAATAGTTCATATTCATATTTTAATGCCAAGTTGCTTAACTCTAACTTTTTATTTTTTTAATGCCATTTAGAGGCATAGTTTCGCCCATCATGATCTTGTACTCACCTTCATGTGTGACCTTATGGGTTTTCTCTTCCTAAATATTAAAATATCAATTGCACCTAATTATGGGTGAGCGTAGGATCATGATGGGCCAAACAAGGCCTCTAAGTGACAATGAGAATATAGAAAAATAGACTTAAGCAACTTCAAATAATAATTTGAATAGGTTATTAACATAATTTGGAAAATATGTAGGAATAGAATTTGTAGAAATTTGAATTTAGTTTGTAAGCTACTGGGTGGTTTTTTGGTAAAAAGTAATTTTATTTGGTGAAAATTTTAAATTTTAGTGCAATTATACTTTAAAATTTGAAAAATAATTAAAAGAATGTGTTTGTTAGACCAACCTAAGTATGAGATTTTTTTTTGGTTGAATCTTTTAATAGAAAAATAGGACACATGCCTGAAAGTAATTTTTTTGTAAGTAAATAATTAGTTATGAATTTTTTAGTAGGAATTTTCAAAAATATTAAAAACCATTTGTCAGGCCACCCTAACTTGGTAAAAAAATTATGATATTTTTAGCTATAATTTGTGAAGAATAGAGTGTGACACATTTTGCAGATTCAAAAAATGTGTAACCATTTAAAAGTTATAGATGTCTTTTAATCAACCTATCAATCAAGAATTTACATAGTGCATTTAGGAAATCAATAATAATTATCTATTAAATTCAAAATAAAATATATCTTATACTATTAAAATGCTAACAATTTACTAAATAAATCCTTTTCATTTTTATCAAATTTGAATTAAAAAAAGTTGGAAGCATGAAGGGTGAAGTCCGAAAAACCATTAGAACCCTTCTAAACATGTTGGGGTAGTTGAGTTTTTAGGTTTGACACCCCAAGCCAAATTCAAAAGCAATCCCAAGGTAATAATTGATGCAAAAAATATTGTTAGAAAAAATAGATATTTGTTAATAACAGATATCTAATAGAAACGAATACCCATTTCTTAAAGTTCTGAAACACATATTGGTTTCATAACTTTAAAAATAGACATTTGTTTCTAGAAGTTAAGAAACATATATTCTTTTTTTTAATAGAGAATTATTTTTTTTGGTTGAGTATAGATTAAAATTTATAATGTTATAATATAAATATAAATATAAATATTTTTATATATTTAAAATATTAATATAATATAATATATGATAAATTAATATATACTAGGATATATTAATACTAGTATAATATACATTATACAATATAAATGTTACGTATTATATTATATAATATAATAAGTAAATATAATATTATATATAATAATATTGTTGCAAGTATGTGCAGTTGGTGTTCTCATTGATTCCAACAAGCTTTGGTGTTGCCATTGGTGTAAGTTGTATGAGCACCTAGGATTGTTGCAAGGGTGTCAACGATTGGTATTGAGTTCATGTTGTCTTTGATGATGCTTTGATTAGTTGCATTATGTTGTTATTAGCAAGCTATTGGTGTCAACCTCTAGTGTTGCTTTGATAATATTTTGTCTATGGATGTATGTTTGAGTTGCTAGGTTGCAGTTGGATTGGTGGTGATGAGAAAGTGTTGAATATTTTTAGGATGTGTCTCTAGTGGTTGGTTTCCAAGTGCTTTTGATAAAATTTGAATAAAAAGAGGAAATTGTGTGTTGTAGTGGTGTTATGGTATATATAGTTGTGTTTTGGTTTGGCTCCATATTTCTTATGTGTTGAAGATCTACTTATGTGGTTTGGATATGTTGATAAGAGGTGTTCAAAGGTATTGCATATAAAATTTGGTGTGTTGGATTGTTGTGCAAAGAAAGTTGTGTTCACCAGTGTGTGAACTATGTATTGCACAAGTGTTTAGGAAAAATGGTTTTGCTCCTGATTTCTTTATCGTGTGGCTTTAGGTCCTACAGATCTGGAAGGGTGATGATAGTGTTTCTATCTTTTTTTAGTTGAAGTTGTTTGAGGTTTGGTGCTTCAGAAGTCAGTTTCTTGAGTTACATTGCATGACAAAATTATTTGAGTTTACTTGGTGTGTACATTCTTCAAGTGAAAGTTGTTGTGAAGGAATTTGTTTTATTTCAGGGTGTTTGTGAAATATTCTAGATTATGTTCAAGTGTGGTGTGTTATCTGTGAGTCATATTTTGATTTGAGGAAGTGTGTACTTACTTGTTTAATGGTGTTTACATAGGTTCGAATGACCTTAGGTGTTTACACTAATTGTAGAATTGCTTTGGTGTTTGTGGAAGCATGGAGTGACATGTATGAGTGGTTTTATGTATGAGTTAAGGTGTGTTGTGGTCCGACTTCATTCATTTTCACCACAAGAATGTTTTGGTGCTGACCTAATTTGAATTTGCATGGTTGAGGTACATAAGTGACCTTGGAGAATGTTTTCAAGGTTGAAGATGGTATAAATATATGTTGAGTTGTTGAGGGATGATAAGATAGATGTGTGTGATGAAAATAATGCAAATTGTGGAGGTGTGAGGTGTGAATTTGTGTAGTGCAATGCGAGCTTTCATGTGTTATATTACTGGATGTAGTGAGTAAAAGGTGTCTACAATCTTCAATAAGACTGCGAAGGTGTTAGTGATGCTGTGGTCAAAATTTCTGTTGCATTGAGATGTATTTCTCAATGTAACATTCTTCTCTATCTTCTTTTCTATTTTGGTAGTGAGCCTTTATTTCTTCTGGGTAGTGAGCCCTCTAGCAGTAAGCCCTTTGTAATCAGTGCTGATATTACTTTATATTGTGAGATAATCCTCATTGTGGTTTTTCCCTTGGGTTTTCCATGTAAATCTGGTATTTTTTGTGTATGGTGTTGATTTGGTTCTATTTTTGATATCTTCTTTCATGAAAAATCATTCTAATAAATTAAGGGTTAATCAAGAATTAATGTGAATATGAATGTTTGTGAGGGTTTTGAAGCTTTAAGGTATAACTGATTCATCCCCCTCTCAATTGTCTGATGCATTCAAAAAATGGTATTAGAGAAAGGTTCCTTGGAAGAAATCTTAATCGCTTGACGTGGATCTAGGATGACGCACATGAAATATGTTCCTTTGTTTGATGGATCGGGTTATGCATTCTAGAAGACAAGGAAGGAAGGTTTTCTGGTTTTTCTTGGATTTGAAATCTGGATGTAAGTTGAGACTCGATACACTATACTTGTAAATGGTCCAAAGACTGATGATGAGATCAAGTCCTATAAAAAAAATCGTAAATGTGTCACCAAAAA
>CM021105.1:83809912-83861265 GCA_007115665.2 Sequoiadendron giganteum
TAGGCTGCCAAGAGATGGTCATGCATGATCATGATCATGATCCACCATATCTGAGCTTGAAATCCATCCCCTCCATCCATGCGAGTGTCACCCATTGATCACCTGCTATTTGATCCCTCTCTGCCTATAGTCATGCTACCTCTCTCTCCAGTCTATCCACCTCTGCTGGAGTCTATGATGGCTGTGCCTATGGTGCAGCTTAGAATCGGTGGATCTATCTCCTCAGTCCCTCATAAGCTTCCCACAGTCTTGCGAAGGGTCTCAATGTCTCTAGATATCACTCCATGATCGATGGGGGCACATAATCAGAGTCCATATCCTCTTCGTTGAAAGATTTCGACACTATCTTTGTGGCCGCTTGATAGTAGAGCTCTCACCAATCCTCTAAGGGCTCTACAAAATCGAAACAAGATTTAATCAGTACACATCATGACATATATATGCATGAAATCATACATCAAAATATAGCATCAATATATCAAAATTACATATCATCACCTATATCTTTGGTGGAATGTGCAATGTCCAACTCATCCTATGCAGGGGGCATGGATGACATACTCTCTTCCCCTCAGTTGTATGTGTTGGCACCTGCTACCGTTGTTGTCTAGGATCTAGTCATATATATAGGTGAGGCCTCTCCATGATCATATCAGTCCTTCACTATTGCATCATCATTATCACTCAGGGGTGGCTCCTCAACTCTATCCTCATCCTCCTCATCCTAACCCTCATCCTCCTCCTCTCCCTCCTATCCCTTGTAATTCGGGTTTGCATCCTCATCATACTTCTCATCAATATATCCGTAAATATATTCATAGCCCTGTAGCATGTCTCCTCGACTCTGTCCTCCCCCTCTCTCTCTCTCATCCCCTTCATTTGGTACAAGTCCTAAATCTCCCACTAGCTCATCCATCAGAAACACTGGATTTTTTTTGTGATGCCATCCACCACCCCTCATGTTCCCATGAGGCACCAACATCATCTGCATCATCCACCAGTGGCTAATCATGATCAAAATAGTCGGAGTCACTTTTGATGACATTGTCTAGTGTGAACCACTCTATATCACCCAAACTCCAGACACTCCGCACAGATCTCTTGAAATATGACCATGCCTGGGGTGGCATCTGTACCTGTCCAAACTGCCTCATCACTCAATCATAATAAAAGGGCCGCTCTATGTGATCATGCCTTCCCACCAAAAATCTATCCATCTGCAACCTCCTCATCTATCTGGTGTGATCTAGCCACTAAAGTACAAGCTGGTATGACCTCCACATGATACCATCCTCATCTAGTCGATTGAATCACACTCTCCAAAAGTGTAGATCATCGTACTGCCATAGTCGTCGAAGTGGGTAACCAAATGCCCATGGATAAACTACCGATGTCAGACATGGGAAGCCAACTGACCAGGTACATGTGATATGCTCTAAACACCAAACCTGTAGGAGTGTACAATGTACCATGCTATCAAGCTCTCAGAAGACAAATCAAACCAAATCATAGTATAAATGAGTCAGGATGCACCATCCTCGGGTGTAAACTATTTGATGCTCTACCATCCCTCGTACTAGGTGTACTAGTCCACCCTCAAGGTATGTTGCTCATCCATCTAGTAGAAGGACCAATTCTACAGTATGCATCATGATCCGTCGAACCACTGGTGTTTGTGAGTAGAGTAGAATGGATAGCTCGATCCGTCCCGCCACCCTGTCATCATGCACTAGACTATCGAGGAAAAACTGCATGTCTTCCCGATACTCCTAGAAAGAATGACCCCTCTGAAGATGCACCCACTCCCCCCAAATAGGGACTCAGAGTATTCGGTGAATGTCCTCTAAGGTGATAGTCATCTCACTCGTAGGTAGGTGAAAGGTGCATGTGTCGGCATTCCATCACTCACACAACACCATCAACATGGTGTCATGGTACCTCATGGGAGGCATGAGGTATGCCCAGTATATCCCCACTACTTGAAGATTCTCTATCTCTGCTATTGATAAAGCAGGAGCCAAGTCTCTAAGGAAACTCAACTATCTTCTGCCCAAACATTGACGAGACCGTGTGTGTACCTATATAAATCATCAAAATATGCTATCTTAACCATCTAATCTTTTCAATTCTACTTTAATTCATGATGCAAGTGTGCTAATTTTTTTCTAGTGTGCTTTTTCTAATTCCCTAGACACCTTAGAAAATTTTTGGAACATTTCATGAAGAAACATGACACTTTATGAAAAAAGGGACACTTCACGAAGAAACAGGACACTTTGCGAACAAACGGGACACTTTGTGAAAAAAGGGACACTTCATGATTTTTTTTTTCTAGGATCCTAATCTAATCTAAATATGCATCAAATTCAATCCATACTTGAAAAATCACAAAGCAAAGGCTTTGGAATCAACTCACCTCATGCTGTCTATTGCCTTTGGCTACCTGATCTCGCAGCACGTCCAATCTAGCAAGCATGAATCCACGTGTGCTCGACATCCTCTCGTTCTGTCCTTGTCACTCTTCAACGCTACAAAAGGTAAATGATAAAGTAAGTGAAAAATTACTCCATCTTCCTTCCTTTTACTCTATTTCACTTTTTCATTTTGTGCACATTGTACCTTTTTACCATGTTAGACTTTTTAGTGTGCTTTTCATTCACATCAACATATCGGGTGCTAGTGAGCTCCATTTTTGATGTCGTTTGTTGTGTCAAAATAATATTTACACACCCTACATCATCACTCACCTATCATTATGAGGCATGGTACTTGGAAATGCCCTCCGACATGGGTGTCCTCATTCGATGTGGTTAGATCGCTACCTTGATTCCACCTCCGTAAAGCAAGAAGAATCAAGGGGGGGCATACATCTACCCTCTAATTTGATCTTTAAGGATTAGATAAGAGGATTTTTAGGAATTCTAATGAATTTGTGTTGCAGGATGCGGTTCCTAATGTTGTGGTTTTGCAGATAACTACACTGGGGGCTTCATTCTCTTGCCTTTCAAATGAGTATCCTTTTATGAAAATTAGGTGCATTGTTTGTCTAGAGTCCTTTAGCTTACATGTGCACGCAGATTCATATGGGTGCTAAAGTGGGGGCTAAATGTGTCACCAAAAATTGTATACCTTTGAATAAAAGGACAATTTTATGCCCGTTTTGATCCTACTTTAGGCCCCTTTCCATCAACTATCACCCTAAAACAACATTTATATGGCCCTAAGGTTCGCTAGTTTTGAATTTGAGGCCTGTTATACCTAAGGAATCATTCAACCCCCAACAAAAAACATCAAAATTATTCAAAAATAACTAATCCCACTTCAGAATCCCTTAGTGGGACTAGGTCGCCCAAGTTGGCGACCTAGTCCTTTTTGAGGATTTTTGCATTTTAAAGCGGGAAAATGTATGTTTTGTCAAAAATTCCCGATGGGTGTCAACTTCTTAGGTCAAAATTACTGACAATTAGGTATTATTTCTTATAAATACTTGTTTTTAGGTCATTTTTCCACTCTCTCTTGGTCATTTTTCACATCCAACTTCAAGAATCAAGTGCAAAAAGATCTTCCTCAAGAAGATTCATCTCTCTCATGGAAAAATTTGAAGCTTTTGGACAAAAAACTAGGGATTTTTGTAGCTCTTCAAGCTCACTCTACATTAAGAGATCACACATTGCCAAAGGTTGATCATAGATGCCTATGGAGATTCATGGAGAAATCTAGGTTGAGGAGGTGCAACTAGCCACCAAATCACACCTAAAAACTATTTTCAAAGTGACTCCATCTTCTATTTTTAGCCCATCTTCAGATTTGAGGTTTGCATCCCATTTGTATTCCTTTTTACACTCATTTTTAATGTTGTATGGTTTCTAGGATTGAAGGCTTGCATCATTCTAGATCTCTTGCATGCATCTTATTCTAGCACAATAAAATAGGGTTTTGTCTTATTTCAGGTTTTCCTAGTTCTAAACACACTTAGGGCTAGGGTTTATGCAGATTTTCTATCTCTTTACAAGTTTAAATACAAACTAGGGGTTTGACCAAGGAAAACCCCACATTAGAAACCCAAATATCTTCTGTTTTGTAGGTTATTTTGCAATTCTGAGTTCGGATTCCCGTGGAGAAACAATAAAAAAATAATAGGCCTCCATGTCCATTTTCAGTTTTCAAAAAAAGTTGAAAGGGACTAGGTCGCCCATAGTACCGACCTAGTCCCACTGGAGGTTCTCGACAAGGATTTTTGTAGATTTGAGCACCCAGTTGACTAAAATGAAATCCAGAGTAGTCTACCCAGAAAGGGACTAGGTCACCCCACTTGGCGTAAGTGTCCTAGTTGGCTCAAAATTCAGATTTTTTAGATTTCTCGAGGCTTCTACAACTTCTTCATCGGTCTAGAATAGTTTCCAGGTGTTCCCATTTGATCTAATAGGTTATTTTTCTTAGTTTAGTATTCATTTTAGCATTTTTATAATACATCATGTATTTTCCAGCAATATAGATTCTCTTAGCTTAGATTAAATAGTTAGGCTTGCTTGTCACATCTTAGTATTTAGCACATTTCAAGACATATTCAATCTCTAGTATTGAATGAATCACAAGGTTTAATGCTCCTTACAAAAGGAAAGTCCTCTTCCTTCTAGGTGAAAACCCTAGAAAGTTGTAGGGGACTCATTCCTTTACCCATTAAAAAGCATTAAATTTTATGGTTCAGTAAAGCAAGGTATGCTCTCTTAAGTAGTCTTATTAATTCTGAATTGGGAAAAGTTATGAATCTAAAAACTGCTAGAGAAATTTGGGTAAAGTTAGAAAGAATTTATTGTTAGTGTGAATGGGGTTATTTCCTAACTAGATATTAGTGAGGACCTATTCACATCATTAATAAGTTTACTTAGTAGTTAGTTTCCTAGGTGGCATTCTAGAAACTAGTATTTAATGAGACCATGTCTTATTAATTAGCATGTAGTTATCTAGGAATTTAATATTTCTCTCATGCATTTAAAATTACGCATTAGGCATTTAATATTTACAACTAAGGTGGTTATCCAACCTCCTCTCTCCTTGACTATATAAGCAAGGCTCTTGTACATCTGTAAATAATCTTAGAGATTCTAGGTCAATTCATCATATATCATCATGTGATCATATTGTCTTCTTGCTCATGTTGCAATAGTTCTTTATTCATGTGGATGGTTTTCTTCTTGGTTGATCCATTGAAGACTGTAGCTTCAAGTGGGTTATTATTGATTAATATTTTCAACATTTATGAAGGAGATGAAAAGGTCAAGCAAGCTAAGATGCAAAACCTTAATATTATGTTTGAAACCTTTTGGATGTCTTAAGATGAAAAAATTACAAGCTCCATGCAAAAGGTGGATGAAGTTGTCAACTGCATTAGAGGTCTTGGTGGAGAATTGAAAGAGGAAGTGGTAAAGAAGGTGCACCAAAACTCTTCCCAAATCTTATAATCATAAAGTTTTTGCTATTGAGTAATTTCAAGATTTGAGAAAATATTCTAGAGATTAGCTTTATGGTTCTTTAACTACTTTTGAAATGAGAGAATTTGGTCCAAAAACTAAAAAAGTTGAGTCTTCTTTCAAGGCTGTAAAATTAGAGAGGACTGGAAGATACCAGATCAAGAGGATTTTGATGATGTGGAAGCTAACTTTGTGAGAAGAATGAAAAAGGGTACTGGAAAGTACATCGGTAAGTTTCCTTTCAAATTTTTTAGTTGTGGAAAGATAGGTTATTATGCTCCAAGATGTCCAAATAGAGCTTTAAATGACAAAAAAAAGAAAAAAAAGGTAAAATGATAAATAAAAGTTATTATGTTAGAGAAGATGCTAGTATATCTGATGATAAATCTAATTATGGGAATGACAAGGATGGTGAATTCTTGTTCATGTCTTTAAAATATGAAACTAATTATGCTAACTCTAAGAGATGTGTGAAGGATATGGCTCTAGAAGCAAGTGCTAATAGTGAAGGCACTTTGGTGTCTAATTTTCATGCTAGACAAGAGAATAACTATTGAATCATTGATAGTGGATGCTCTAATAATATGACCAATAACAAGAGTAAGTTTGTTAAACTTTAAAATATGAAGAAGGACTAGATAGGTTTGGTGATGATACATTTGTTAAGATATGTGGAAAAGGTTCAATCAGTTTTGATGGGAAGCAAAGTACTGATGATGTTCTTTATTTTAAGGGTTTAAAACATAACCTCTTAAGTGTTGGAAAAATGTGTAGCAAAGGATACAATCTTATTTTTTAGGATGTTGTTTGTGAGATCAAAAAAGGATGTAGAGATGTGGTTGTTGCTAGAAGAAGGACAAATAAAAATGTCTATCAACTCAAAGGTGCTAATGGTTATTGTTTCATGAATTAGATCAATGAGAGTTGTCTATGACATAGAAGAATGTGTCACATCAATTCTGATAGCCTAAAGGGAATAAGTTCAATTCAAGCTATGAGAGATCTGCCAAATATTACAAATCCTATCAATGTTGTCTGTAAGGAATGTCAAGTTGGAAAGAAAGAAAGAAGAAGTTTCAAAATCAAAGAAATATCTTCTACCGAATTGATGGAATTGGTGCATATAGATCTTTGTGGTCCTACCAGAGTAAGAAGTCTTCAAGGTGACAGGTATATCATTCTATTGATTGATGATTATTCTAGAATGAAATGGGTTAATTTTTGCAAAGAAAAATTAGAAGCTCTAGATAAGTTTAAAGCATTCAAAGTTATGGTTGAGAATGAAATGGATATGAAGATAAAATGTTTAAGGTCTGACAGAGGTGGAGAGTTCACCTCCAATGAGTTCAACATCTTTTGTGAGAGTCATGGAATAAAGAGGCATTTATCTACCCCTAAGACTCGTCATCAAATTGGAGTGGTTGAAAGAAAGAATATGACTATTCAAGAAGTTGCAAGGACAATGATGAAAGAAATAAATCTACCAGAAGTCTACTAGAGAGAAGCAATTCATACTGATATTTACATACATAACAAAGTGAAAGAAAGAGAAAACAACACAAAGACTCCCTATGAGCTATGGTATGGAAGGATTCCTACCATCAAATACTTTAGAGTGTTTGGAAGTGAAACATAGGAAAAGAGGGGGGGAGTGAACTAAAATGTAATCAAGATGGTCAGCCTCTCTTTTCACTAGTTATTTCATTCAATTATATATAGATGAATATCAAAAATCAAACCTAACCAATATAGCAATCAAAAGGTAGGTTTTAAGAGGGTCAAATTCTTTGCACCTATTGTAAAAAGTTGTTTTTTGAGCCTCACTAAGGACTCATTCGCCCTATGGCGAATGGGTCTTGGCTATGGTTTTGGAAAATCAATTTCTCATTTCTGTTCTTCAATTTCTACAACTCCAAACTCTAAGTGTTCAATTCTCGAAAGTTGAAAATGAATTTTGTAGAAGAATTTCCATGATTTTGCAAGAAAGGTGACAACTTTGACAACTTTGCAAATTTGAAATTTTTTGCAACTTTTTCTCTCCAATTGATCTTCATCCTAGAACTTCCAATCAAACATCAAAGAGGAGAAAAATGTTGATTGTTAGGGAATAGGGGTTCACCTTGGTGAAACCCTATTTTGGTAATTAAACCTTGAAATGAAAACATGCATAAAAGGAATGATGAATGAACAACAATATGTAACAACTCACCAAACCTTATTGAAACCTTGGATTGCAAATCTAAAACTTAGCATGAAATGGCCTCAATGAGGGAAGATCTTGATCATGAACTTGAAATAAGATAATGGCTTTGAATTCTTGAACTTGATCACTAATGCTACATCATCACATTAGCTCAATAACATGCATGGCTTTGACATGATGATTGATATCTTGATTTTTTGCAATAAACTATAATAATCTGCCCTTGAATTCCTTCTTGAATACTCTCAAATACTTTATAATGCTCTTGTGAAATATTAGGATACTTGAATCAAAATTTCTAGATGAAACTATGTGAAATAGCATTGTATTTATACTTATCTTATTCTTAATTCCTGAAATTCAAATAACACAAGCTAACATCAAATCTAAGATTCCAAATCATTAAAATACTACCAAAAACATATCCCAAGGGGGGTCTTAGGGTTAAGTGAGGACCCATTCACCATGTGGCGAATGGGTCCTAACACACTTATCTAGGACACACTTTGGGGGTTGTTAAATATTATGTGAAACTAGGGTCGTAGGACCTAGTGAGGACCCATTCACCAAGTGGCGAATGGGTCCTAGGTCACTAACCTAGGACACACACCTTGTAAAATTAAATGTTGTGTAATATCATTTATGAATGTTGAGATTTATCCCTCAGAATTTACAATTAATTGGGCTTGGATTTGAATTAAAGGGGACAATTAACCTCAGTTAATTAATAAAACATTAGATTAGTGTGAAAGTGTAAAGATACACTTTACAACACCCTAAATAAGGCACCATTAAGGACATTTTGTTAAGAAGGGTCCTAAACTTAATGTGAATGTGTAAAACACATTACAACACTAAATCAAGGCATAATTAAGCTCATTTAATTAATAATTATTTCCAAATTAAGTGAGAAAAAGGAATACTTTTTTATACACATGATTTTGGCCACGCTTTAGTGAGAGTATGACCTCACATCAAACTCACACTAAAGTAGACATTCAAGAAACTTATGTATGCAACAATGACAAAGATATACAATCATACAACATCAAAGAGCAAGAAGAAAAGGGAGGTAGATCAAGCCTCGATTGTCCAACATGATGTGGAACACATCTTACCTTTTTTCCAAGGAACATTGACAAGAAGAACTTGATGTCCACTATGAAAATGACACACATGCTCACTCTAGGGTAGTGGAACCTCAAGCCATCCACTAGGCGAGTATTCCAAAAGGGTGGAAAATAAGACAATCATATTAGGCTCCCATACCATATCAAAGTTATCCTCTTGAAAAATTCAATAAGGAACCATAATGCTAGGAAAGGCTCTAGAGGCAAGCAAGGCATGTTATGCTAAGTGGCCTTTATCAAGGTTGCATTCAAGCTTCATAAGGTCAACAAGTTGTGTTATGCCAAAAAATCATGACCATTATGTCTATACCTTTTTGTTCAAAGAGATCTTTCTTTGTTCATGTAAGGTCTTCTTCTTGGGGATCATTGTGCCTAATGTCTCCAAGAGAGGACTAATCAAGAGTAACAAAATTGCAACTTAGGGGATGCCTCGCGTCACATCAAGCCACTTAGAGAAAATCATATGCTAATAAATATCACACTCTTGGAGGACATCAAACCCAATGACACCACCAAGAAAATGACACATCATAAGAAAAATAAAATCACACCATGAAATATGCAAAATGTAAAAATATATTATCAATGTATGCCCCCACTTTAAAGTGGTTGCTAACACCATTGCTATGAGCAATTTCTTTAAAGTAGCCAATGTACAATCCTAAGACATTAGATATTTCCTCAGAAAACCCTATACCAAGTCACATGTTTCCAAAATAAAGCTATGTCATGAAAAAGGAGGGAGGGGTTGCCCTAAAAATACATAACGGATCTATGGATTCAAGGTTAGTGTATCTTTGCTACAATGTTGTTATAGATCACAAAAATTTCACCATTCCCCAAATAGTCATAGAACTAGAAGAATGACACATAGAGAGCGAAAATAAAGAACAATCCTTTTGGGTCAACATGGAAGAGACCTAAATGTCTTGATGCTTTGTATCATCCCCAAAAGGAAAACACAAGATACACAAAAAATGATAAAATGTTTACGACATAGAGAAGAATGTAGATGCAAATAGGGGAATGCAAAAAAAGAGAGAGATACATCAAATGAAATGGCACGAGGGATCACATTACACAAATGCAATCACATAAATAAACATGAAAGTAAAATAATACAAAATATTAGTAAGGCACAGGTGAGTCAACCTATATCAGGTTGTCCACATCCCAATCTTGGTCGTCATATACGAAAGGAAAATAATTAGCCAAAGGGACAACATCAAGTGCAAAACTAGGACACATACCAAGTTCAACAATCTTATTAGTAGATTTGTAATTTAAGCTCATAGAAGAGGAAAACACTGAATTCAACTCCTTATGCACTTGTTCATCAATCTTAGTAACTTCAATGTCATCATCTAGATTAATCACAATAGGAGGTCAAATGACAATGTCTCTTAAAAGCTCTTGTTTACGTTGCGGCAAGGGTATATAATCATCATGCATTTCTTTATGTGAGTTAGGATTTGGATTTTCAATGTTGCTCTTTTCTTCTTGATTTTGTAACATACAAGCAATAGCACAATGTCTATGCCTATGCTCTCTAGCATTCTAATTTTATTTCAATCTGTTTTCAATTTGGGTTTGTGTAGGAGAAGGTTTTTCAACTATAGGTTTCTTTTCTTCCCTTAGGGGAGGAATAGAAGGAACCATAGGAGGTTGTTCAACCACTTTATCTATAGCTTTATAAGCTTGTTTGATTTTAGAAGGCACAACAATATTCTTTTGATTGTCTCGTGGTCTCTTATAAGAAATGGTAGGATAATTTTTCATAGGTTTCTCTTAGAAATTTGGAAGGGCTTTTGGTTCAATCATAGTTTCATCAAGGATAGGTGGCTCAATCACGAGTTGCGACATATTTCTAAGGGATAATTCTTCTATGTGATTTGCCTTAAACTTTTGATATGATTTTAAAAAGTAGTCCTCATGAGGTCTAATAGGCTCAATAGGCTCAGGCCAAAATAAATCAAATGAAAAGTTCCCCCAAGAAGACACAAGATTAAAGCCACTATGATGAATAGTAAAGATTTCATTGCCAAAGTGAAACTTTAAACTTTTATACACAATCAGCGGGACGAAATTCATGGAGCGAAGCCATGGATAGCATAAATCCACACAAAATTGTTCTAATGATGGGATGATGGTGAATACGACATTTAATGTTTTTTGTCCAAATTTTAAGGGGAGATTTATCAAACCCATCAGAGGACAAGAAAAACCATTATGTGTTTTAATCCATGCTTTTAGTTTATCATATGTATCTTGATAGAGTTCATACAAAAATAGGAATTATTTGGTAATCACATTCTCTACACAGACAAGATCAATTAATATACCATTAGTAGGCTTGTCATTGATTCTTCCAGCTATGTAAAGAGGACCATTAGGTGCATGTCTAAGTATTTTTTTTTGTGAGAAAGAAATATCAAGAGGCATTTTGGTTGAGCCCTTATGAGGTCTAGCTTCGATAAATGACACCACTTTAGCCGGTTTATCCACATTTTCATCTTTTATGTTTTCGTCATTTGTGTCAACATTCATCACATTATTCTTTGTTTCACTAGCTTTGACAAATAAAATAGTATGTTTTGGCATGGGATTTGTAAAGATATGTAAATCTTGGTTAGGAGGAGCTACAAACTTATTACCTTGATAATTCACACCACCAATTTGAAGATGATTAGAATCAATGAGGTCTTGCAAAAGATGCTTACAATATTTTGTATCATGTCCATTTTGTTAGTGATAATGGCAATAAGAATTCGGTCTAAAGTCTGCAGGAAATGGTTTATTAGGATTAGGAGCTCTAACAGGAGGTAAGGAAAACATATTATTTTCCACAATATGCAACATGATATTATGAAGGGTTTCAAGTAGAGGGGTAAATTTTCTATTCCTATCCTGAAAGCCAAAATGATTTGTCATCTTTATAGAAGCCACATGGTTATCAACTTGTTGATTTGGTTGAGGGAAATTAATTTGTAAAAAACCCCTGTTCTGTTTCTTGAAAGGTTGGTATGTATTTTGAGTTGTGGATTCAGACTTTTCATGATGGATAGGAGGATTTTTCACATCATGAACATATGCCACATTCTAATAATCATGAAAGGTTGTATATAACTGTGTAAAGGATGGGAATCTCAACTTCTCATGTTTGGTTTGGATTCTATTTTGTAAGTTGGGAATAAACATTCATTGAAGGTCGATACCAAGAATTTCAATGTTTATTTGTGAATGAAGTGTTTGGTATCTTGCTATGAAGTCAATCAATTTATCATCATCCTTTTGTTTACATGTTATTAAATCAGCTAGAGTCATCTTGGGACCCATGTGAATGTGGAAGTGGTTGTAAAAGGCATCAACAAGATGAATGAATGAACCAATTGAATTTTTTGATAAAGAAGAAAACCAATCTAAAGTAGTATCCTTTAAGGATCTAGGTAAGAGTTTATCCAATAGCCTATCCTCAAAGATGAAATCACTACATAGGGTTGTATAAGCAGAAACATGGCTAACAAGATCTCCTTTTCCACCATATTTCTCAAATATAGGAACTTCTATACCTTGTGGCATTGGTGTTCTCAATATCCCCTGGGATAATAGGTTGTTTGTGATGTATTGTGAAGGTTGGCCATTGTATTTTTTGAGTTAGGTTTTCAACTTGTTGTTGAATGGATGACATGGTTTGTAAAAGTGTGTTAAGGATGACGTCGTTGTTATTAGTGTAAGGTGGAGGTGAATAAGGTGGAGTGGTGTATGTATGTGGAGGGCAAGTGAATTGTAAATTTTTGAGGGAGGATGGTTTAGGAGATATTGTATTTGAGTTCACAAAGCTAGAAGGATTCCCTATGGAAATACCTAAGGAAGTGTTGACATTTCTAGTAGGTTGAATGGTTGTCCTAACTTGAACACTAGAGTATGGAGGAATGTAAATGGGTATCATAGAAGGAGGAATTGAAGTTCCATCTTGGCTTTGGGTATACCCCAAATATTGAGTACAACTAGTCATAGTAAGGATGGCGTTGTTGAAAACATGCACATTGGTTGTAGGAAGTGAAGCCATGGGAAATGAGGTATGCATACTATGATCCAAAGAGAGTTGATTATTGACACTATTAAAAAAAGAGTTAGAAAACCCAAGATACACAATGAATGATGTATCGTGGGATGCCATGAGTCTTGAAATACATCTCACAATAGTATTTGTAATAGGACACCAAGTTGTAAAGATCAGACAAGTTTCACAAACTTAGTATGCAAACCCAAAATGGAAAGAGGCTTATAATGCAATGCAATGACCTAAAATGTAATGTGTAAATGCAATTTTTAGATTCTAAATAAGGTAATTTATTGATTACACTATGCAAAAATTTGAAAATGAAATCTTGGAAATGAATTTTTGAAATCACACAATGCACCAAATTAAGCTAGATCTAATGAAATTTTTGAAACAAAAACTCAACAAACTGAAACATAAATCTGATAGCAACAAACAGAAGCACATAAATGAAGTTTAGAAATGTAAATCAGGACCTAATCAAGGACTCATTCGCCCTATGGAGAATGGGTCCTAGATTAAGGTCTTGAAATTGATTTTTACATATTTTCAAGTCTTTTCTATTGATTTTCATATTCAGGTTTCCTACAGTAAGTTTTAGGTTCAATTTTTTGTAAATGCAATGTGAAATACAAGTTGAAAATGTGAGAAAATGATTAACTAAAATACCTAATTTGATATGCATTTTTTGTTTCAATTTTTAAATGAAATTTTATATGATGTAAATGGTATGCAAGATGTATGATCTTTGTGTATTTTTCAGATTTAAAGAATGCCAACAATGCAGTCCTAAAACCCTAGATGAGATGAAAATTTTAATGCAAACTAAACACCATACATGGGATCTAATTCAATGAAAATGAATGAATATGAATGAAAGATATAATCTAAGATTAAAGGAGACTCCAAAATCAGAAAACTACAATTCTCAAAAATCCAAGTTCACCAAAATGAAACATAGGAAAAGAGGGGGGGGAGTAAACCAAAATGTAATCAAGATGGTTAACCTCTCTTTTCACTAGTTATTTAATTCAATTATGCATAGATGAATATTAGAAATCAAACCCAACCAATATAAAAATCAAAAGGCGGGTCTTAAGAGCATCAAATTCTGTGTACCTATTGCAAAAAGTGCTTTTTCGGGCCTCACTGAGGACTCATTCGCCCTTTGGTGAATGGGTCCTGGCAGGTTCTGGAAAATCAATTTATGGGTTTTGTTCTTTAATGTCTACAACTCCAAACTCTAGGTGTTCAACTCTTGAAAGTCGGAAATGAATTATGTAGAATAATTTCCATGATTTTTAAAGAAAGGTGACAACTTTGACAACTTTGCAACTTTGACAATTTTTGTAACTTTTTCTCTTCAATTGATCTCAAACCTAAAACCTACAATAACATATCAAAGAGGAGAATTTTTTTTATTATTAGGGAATAGGGATTTTCCTTGGTCAAACCCCATTTTGGTAATTAAACCTTGAAATGAAACAATGCATAAAAGGAATGATGAATTATCAACAATATGTAGTAACTCACCAAACCTCATTGAAACCTTGGATTATAAATCCGAAACTTAGAATGAAATGGCCTCAATGAGTGTAGATCTTGATCATGACCCTATCATAAGATAATGGATTTGAATACTTGAACTGATCACCAATGCTACATCATCACATTATCTCAATAACATGCATGACTTTGACATGATGATTGATATCTTGATTGCTGCAATAAATTGTAATAATCTTCCCTTGAATGCCTTCTTGAATTCTCTTTAATACTCTATAATGCTATTGTGAAATCTTAGGATACTTGAATCAAAATTGCTAGGTGAAACTAAGTGAAATAGCCTTGTATTTATACTTATCTTATTTTTAATTCCTAAAATTAAAATAACACAAGCCGACATTAGATCTAGGATTTGAAATCATTAAAATATTGCCAAAAACATATCCCAAGGGGGGTCCTAGGGTTAAGTGAGGACCCATTCACCATGTGGTGAATGGGTCCTAACACACTTAACCAGGGAACACTTTGGGGGTTATTAAAGTTTATGTGAAATTAGGGTCTTAGGACCTAGTGAGGACCCATTCATCAGGTGGCGAATGGGTCCTAGGTCACTAACCTAGGACACACACATTATAAAATTAAATGTTGTGTAATATCATTTATGAATATAAGGATTTATCCCTTGAAATATGTAATTAATTAGGATAGTATTTTAATTAAAGGGGTCAATTTTCCTCAATTAATTAATAAATCCCTAGATTAGTGTGAAAGTGTAAATATACACTTTACAACACCCGAAATAAGGCATCATTAAGTCTATTTTATTAAGAAGGATCCTAAAATTAATGTGAATGTGTAAAACACATTACAACACTAAATCAAGGTATAATTAAGTTCATTTAATTAATAACTATTCCGAAATTAAGTGTGAAAAAGGGATACTTTTTTCTACACTATAGGAAGCAAATGGTTTATCAGAAGAGATGAAGAAAACTTTAGAAAGTTTGATGCAAGATCTAATGAAGGTATTTTCCTTGGATATTCTACTAAAATTAAAGCTTACCAATGACACAACAAGAGGCTAAGAAATATTATTGATAGTGAAAGTGTCAAGGTTGATGAAGACCTATAGAAGAATTTAGTGGTGATAGATGCATATGAATCAAATGATTCTTCTTGCACATAATAAGAAAAAGCTAAGGAAAAAGAAGTATAGATTGAAGAGGAAGAATCTCCGAATAGATTATTAAAACTCATAAGTATGTGCAAAAGAATCATTTTGAAGAATAGATCATTAGTGATAAGAGAAAAGGTGTACTGACAAAAAGAAAAGCTACTGAAGAACATGTAAATTTATGTTTAAGTTTTGAAGTTGAACCTAAAACAATGATTCAAGCATGCAAGGATAAGTATTGGATCAAGACTATGGAAGAAGAACTATTGTAGATTGAGAAGAACCAGAATTGGGAACTTGTCCCAAGACCAACAAACAAGAATGTGATTGGAAATAAGTGGGTATTTTAGAACAAACTGAATGAAAGTGGAGAAGTGGTAAGAAACAAGGAAAGACTGTGTGTAAAGGCTACTCACAAGTAGAAGGAAAAGACTTTGAGGAGGCATTTTATTTAGTGGAAAGAATGGAAGCTATCGGGATGTTTTTGGCTTTTGCAACACATAACAATTTCAAAGTTTATCAAATGGATGTGAATTCTACTTTCTTGAATGGAGAATTGGAAGAAGTATACATAGAACAATTGAAAGGATTTTAGTTATCAGATAAGCCAAATATGGCGTGCATATTGAAGAAGGAATTATATTTATTGAAGCAAGCTCTTAGAGCTTGGAATGCAAGGTTAGACAAGTAATTACTACAACAAGGATTCAATAAAGGCACCTCATATAGCAATATTTACTTCAAACTTGAAAAATATCAAATCTTGATTGTGGTTGTGTATTTTGATGACATAATTTTTGGAGGAAATGAAGCTATGTGTAAGAAATTTATAGAAGAGATGCAAAAAGAATTTGAAATGTCAACGTTTAGGAAGATGATTTTATTCCTTGAGCTATAAATCGATCATACAGATAAAGGTATTTTCATTTCACAATCAAAGCATGTGAAGGAAATGTTGAAGAAGTTTGGAATGGAAGATTCTAAATCGATATGTACCCCTATGGTCATTGGTTACAAGCTGAGAAAGAATGATGAATCTACTAAGACTGATAAGAGAAAGTATAGATCAAGGATTGGATGACCACTATATCTAACTGCTACTAGACAAGATATCATGCTTCCAGTTTGTTTTGTGGCTAGATTTCAAGAAGATCCTAGAGAGTCATATGTTGCAATAGTGAAGAGGATATTTAGATATTTAAATGAAAATTTAGATCATGGCTTGTGGTATCCAAAGGATACTAACTTTATTTTGAGTGCTTACACAAATGTAAATTAGGATGGCTATGTAGATGACAGGAAAAGTACAAGTGGTGGTTCATCGTTTCTTGGATGCAAATTGGTGTCATGGCTAAGCAAGAAATAAGATTCAATGTCTTTACCCACTAAAAAGGCATGAAACATTGCAACAACATATTATTGCACACAAGTATTATGGATGAGGCAAACATTGAAGGATATTGGAGTGGAATATGATGATTCTATTTAAATATCTTCTATGATAATATAGGTACTATTAATATGTTAAAGAATCTGATAATGCATTCAAGGGAAAAGCATATCTCAATATAGTATCACTTTTTGAGAGAAAATGTTGTGAGAATGAAGTGAAGTTTGAATATGTGCCTACAAAGGATCATGTTTCTGATATATTTACTAAGGCTCTTCCTAAGGATACTTTTGAGTATCTCTAAGAGAAGTTGGGGGTTATTGCCCCTCCTTTCAACTAGATGCATAAGGAGATGCATCGATCCAATGGATCTCAAGATTCATTATTTGGTCTGGATTGATGTTGGAGGCTACCTCTCAAAGGGATCAGGTAATAGAATTATTGGTTGTTTTAGTTAGGATGAGTGAGTGTTGTCACTGTGCAGTGGTTGCTGATTAATGTAGTATAGTGTATGATCCTAAGGGGGAGTATGTAGAATAGTAAAGGAAATGAATTTACAAAGTAGTACACGACTATTTGATATAAATTTGGGAGAGATGCAAATAAGTTTCCCTTTTCCATTGATTTCAAAGGGGGAGAATGGGTCATGTGAAAAATAAGGTGAGCTAGCTGTGAATGGGGGAGAATGAGTAATGTGAAAAAAAGAAAAGAGATAATGAATTGGCATAGAGAAGAATATTGAGGATCAAAGATGTGTTTATTGTTGATGTTTTTTCACATCATGTGTTGCCATCAATGACAAAGGGGGAGATTGTTACAAGTATGTGCAGTTGGTGTTGTCATTGATGTCAGCATGCTTTGGTGTTGTCATTGGTGTCAAATGTATGAGCAAGAGATTGTTGCAAGGATATGAGTAGTTGGTGTTGAGTTGATGTTGTCTTTGATGATTTTTTGATTAGTTGCATTATGTTATCATTCGTAAGCTATTGGGGTCAACCTCTAGTGTTTCTTTGATAAGATTCTATCTATGGATGCATGGTTGAGTTGCTAGGCTATAGTTGGCTTGGTGGTGATGAGAAATCACCAAATATTTTGAGGATGTGTATCTAGTGCTTGGTTTCCAAGTGTTTTTGAAAAAAAATGAATAAAAAGAGGAAACAATGTGTTGCAGTAGTGTTCTAGTATACAAAGTTGTGTTTTGGTTTGGCTCTCCATTTCTTCTATGTTGAAGATCGACTTGTGTGGTTTGGATATTTTGATCAAAGGTTTTTAAAGGTATTGCATACAAAATTTGGTGTGCTAGATCATCGTGCAGAGGAAGTTGTGTTTACCAATGCGTGAATTGTGTATTGCCGAGGTGTTTGGGGGAAATGGTTTTGCTCTACATTTCTTCACATAGTGGTTTTAGGTCTTGTAGATCTGGAAGGGTGCTGATAGTGTTTGTATATTTTTTTTAGTTGAAGTTGTTTGAGGTTTTGTTTTCCAAAATTTAGTTTCTTGAGTTACAATGTATGAGAATTATTTGAGTGTACTTGGTGTGTAGATTCTTCAAGTTAAAGTTGTTATGAATGACTTTTTTAGATTTTAGGGTGTTTGTGGAATATTCTAGAATGTGTTTAAGCATGGTATGTTGTATGTGAGTCATATTTAGATTTGAGGATGAAGGTACTTAAATGTTTAATGGTGTTTACATAGGTTTGATTGACCTTAGGTGTTTACACTAATTGTAAAATTTATTTAGTGTTTTTGGAAGCGTGGCGTGGCATGTATGAGAGGATTTAGGTCCAAGTTAAGGTGTGTTGTGGTTCTCCTTCATTCCTTTCCACTATGGGAATGTTTTGGTGCCAACCTAATTCAAATTTACCTGGTTGAGGTGCATAGCCAACCTTGGAGAATGATTTCAAGATTGAAGACGGTATAGATATATGTTGAGTTGTTAAGGGATGATAAGATAGATGTATGTGATGCAAATAATACAAATTGAAAAAGTGTGAGGTAAAACTTTGTGTAGTGAAAAGGAGATTTCATGTGTTAGATTACTAGATGTAGTGAGGAGAAGGTGTCTAAAATATTCAATGTTAGTGATTATGTGGTGGAATTTTATGTTGCATTGAGATGGATTTATCACTATAACATTCTTCTCTATATTTTTTTCTATTCTAGTAGTGAGCCTTTCTTTCTTCTAGGTAGTGATCCCTCTAGTAGTAAGCCCTTTGAAATTGGTACTGATATTACTTTATATTTTGAGCTAGTCCTCACCCTAGTTTTTTCGTTCTTGGGTAATCCACATAAATATGGTATTTCTTTGTGAATGTTGTTGATTTGGTTCTATTTCTATTATCTAATTTCATGATAAATAATTCTAACATAATAAGCATTAATTGAATTAATGTGGATTTGAATGTTTGTGAGGGTTTTGAAGTTTTAAGGTAGAACATATTCACCCCCCTCTTAGTTGTCTTGTGCATTCAACAAATATAATATTATAAAAAAATATTTGATTCATTGTTGCAAGGGAGTTTTAAATATCTTATTTATTATGATAAAATTGAAAGAAACTGAGAGAAATAATATATTTCTCTCTTCCTCACCTTCCCTCTCTACTCCTATCTATCTCCACTCATTATCTCTTTGTCTACCTACATTTAACTCAATATCTCCTGTTGGTAATTTTTTAAGAAACCAAACTTAATCTCATCCCTTACCCATGAATTTTACAGACTTCAATTATTAGCAAGGTTGAGGATTGGCCAACACTTAAGTGATTACTGAGGACCCCACTTCTTCTCTTCAGGCTCTGTGAGACCTAGGAGGATAATCCTACTCATGCTCATAATATCCCCACTTGATCAAGAGCATTTCGAATCACATATGTATTCCTTAAGGAAGTGGAAATAAAATAGTATCATCAAAGTCTTGGCAGGCCTCTCACAAAATTGTTAATTATTGCAAGGAATATGCTAATACCATAGGTTAATATGGTGTGATTTAAATTATATAATGAATTCATTCCTATTCTAAATCTCTGGCCATATTTGTCACTAGCTCAGTCAACCAAAAGATAAACTAATGAAAAAACCAGTGCCCTACATGAGGGAATAATAGTGTCATATTTAAAATCAATCAGTAATACAACTACATTTCAATATCAGTAATTAGGGGACCATTGACATGCTACTTTGTGGCATCCAATTCACCATGTTTTAAAACATTGCTTCCTTACCAAATCCCACATCCTTTTCCCACATACTAGTGATCTTATTTTAAAATTTTAATCAACTAATTGAATTGAAGCAAAAATAAACCCATTCATTCAATGCAAATGACAGAAGAGAAATGAAACTAAAATTAATAATTTCATTCATGATTCGTAGGAAAAACACACAAGAGAGCACATATTCTAGAAATAATATTTTTTTCATTACTGATATTTCTTTGTAAAACTATTTTAAGATCATCATATAGTATGAATTATATCCTTGACTGGCTTCTAATATATTCACTAATTTATCTATTTACATTATTCTTCTCTCTGAGCATATCTTTCACCTAGAACTTTTTTAGACTCAAAATATTCTCTGAACTCTCTTTCTTTAGCCATGAAATCCCCTTTATAAATAGGGGAGCAACCAATATCTGATTGAATTACAATTTCATTTCATTTCATATCAAAACCTAATTTCCATTGATTCTGAAAAACTCCCTAGGTGGTTTTATGTAATCATTTGAGAACAAGAGAAGACAAAAAATAGAACACATGCATAAGATACCACTTGTCATTGATTCCACATTCATGTTGAACACAAATATTCTACATCATATTAGCAGGAGGACTTCCACATCAACATGGAAGAGTAAAAGACCAAAACCACGAACATATCAATAAAAACACCTCCTATGCAAAGACCATGGTCTCATAAAAAAAAAGAGCAGACTCTATTCTCAGTTGTCAACATCTGAGCATGCTCGACCACCTCTTGTTGGTGAAGAAATTGGAGGAACCAATAATACATCATAATCAAATCTCTCATATGGGACTAGATAAAGAAGATACTGGCCGTACCCCGCAATGTCACCTTAAGCATCCGAAGGACTATCAGAGACCACAATGGGAGAATTATGCTTCCCCAGATAGGCCCTATGAATCTTGTCTTTTTTACTGAGGCTCTTCACAGGCTTAGCCTATTCCTTGCCCTTAAACTTGACCAATTCTTCAGGAATGGTCCCTTTCCTTAAATTGTAAGTACTCTAGACAATTTCTCTCTTCTTGTGACCTTGAGCCCTTCTCTTACCATTTGAAACCTCAGAGGCTACCAAGTTTTCTTGCTCAGTTACAAAAATATCCTCATAGCACTCAAACACATTAAGCCAACTAGACCTCCTAATAGGCTGAATTGGCATACCAGTCTTTCCCATCTCTCAAAATAAAAGATGAAAAATAACTAGTCGAAAATAAGCAGAAATTGATAACCCAAAAGCTTCTGAATCAAATATTTTGACTTAGGGTGAATTAGCACCCACAAACTTCTTCACTAACCCACACCTCACATTCACTGTAGACTTGAAAATATGGTGAAAATGAACTCCTAGTGTAGACACCGAAAATTGGTCTAGGCCTGCAAGCACCACTTTCGACATAATTTTCTAATGTCCATGGTCATGATTAAATAATGTTAATTATTTAATTACTTTCTAAACACATCTTTCCTCTATTAATTAAATAACCTTTTAATTATTTAATTAATTCATTATGACCCTTATTTCAACTTTGATTAATTAAATAAATCATATTTATTTAATTATGTCGCTAACTAATTAATTTTCTTTCTTTATTAAATAATTTATTATTTAGTTAACCCCTTTATCATATTTCAACTATAATTAAATATTAATTTTTTAATTATTCAATTAATCTTTTCAACAGTCAATTAAATAAATTATCATTATTTATTTAATTAAATATTTCAATTTTGAATGTTGAATTAAATCAACATTTAATTCATAATTAATTGTTTCTGTCACATTCTTCTGTCATCCAGTTATCTAATTATTCACTCACCATCTGACTCGAGATCTATTTAAATCCACCAGTTATCTCCAGATTCGATATCTGATCATCTCTGCAAAAGGACTCTCTATCGCAACCAGTCAATTAACTAGTTCTAACTCATATGCATGAACGTAATTATTAATTAAATATCTTTATTTAATTAATTAATTCATGTGTGCATTCGAACAAGTTATTCTTCGAGTTCTAACTTTATCATTTTCATTCAAAGTCTATTTCTTCTATTTTCAAAGACTTTCAACTGAAGATTAAATTGTTTATTTAATCTTGAACTCTTGTTCTTTCTATTTTCAAACAATCTTGACACCAGATTAAGTTATTATTCTAATTTAATCTTTATCTTGTAGAATTTTCCAACTCACGTTCTAACTGATACAGAACTCACATCACATGAAATTCATCAATCTCGATCGTTGATCTCTCTTTCGAATCTGAGCCAAACGTTCGAAAACCAACTTTCTATAAATTGGATGATCATTGTCATTATTCCTCCTCCTGAAATCAATACTTTTGAGAAGAACTTACAATCTTCGATATTTTGCTTAGACAATACATCCAAGCTATGCTTGTATACATACAAAAAATATGAGAGCAAGAATACCGATACAAAAAAATGGAGAAGGACAATCAAGATAATTCGAAGAGGTGGACTAATGTTGGGTGAGATTGTTTCATATTATCATTTTTATTGTTTTAGTTCATTTAATTCGTTCTTAGTTGTTTGATTTAGATTAATACTTGTTAGATTAGATTTAACTATCTTTCTGTGCAGCAATCCATTTTATCTATGTCACATTTGGTGAACCTGACGTGAAGCACACTTCAAACTTCATGACTCCTTTCCGCTTTTTCATTTTTTGTTTTGTAGGTATCGTACGACAAACCACATCTGATTGAAGAAACGACGCATCTAAGTTCACGAACCACATATGACAAATACAACGACGCATCTGAAAACGTGAGCCGCATTTGTAACATTTCAGAATGCATCTGACTGTCAACATTGCACGCATCTGTGAGTTGAAACGTCGCATCTGCTTGGTAAAAAAATTTCTTTTATTAACTTCCATATTTTTGCGTGTTGTTTTTTTCTTTTTTTCGTTTTGTTTTTGTTTTTGCTAATGTTTGGTTTTCAGCTGTGTTTAGGAGGATAACATTATTTTTGCAGGACGAAGCGTAGAAGACTTTGAAAAAACCAAAAAAATATCTTCTTTTCTGCAAGACGAAAGGCGAAGATACAAAAAAACTATTAATCAGTTGCATGCAAGACCTTTTGTGAAGACATTGAATTTGTTTTTTTAGTTTAAAATATTTTGTAGTTGGTAGATAAAAAATTGTCATTTGGATTAAAATTTACCAGTTTTTGCTTTGTTTGGTGTGAAAGCACGTTTTTGTAACCCTTTACGATTCGGTATATTGAAGTATCCTCTCCCCTTGCACATTCGTGTGATCTTGGGTGTAAGAGAAATGGTTATCGACTCTAAAACTTGGCCCTATCTTGGTGGGAAAAAGTACTCAGCCCAAGACAACTCAGATCGGTAACACGCTTTATCCAACAACTTCCACCTGGTATATAAAAGTGGATTTTTGGGGGAAACCCCATAAATCACACTCACTATTTCGACAAGAAGGGAAAAATGCTCTCTCACCCTATTGGATGGTGCCCCATGAATGGAATGCCCTTACTAAAAACAATGTTGTAGTTTTGCCAAAATACTATCTATTTGCTGGTGCAATAGGTTGGACCTGTGAAGCCTTCTTACATACTTTTGGTTCATGTGTTGAGATGAGATGTATGCCATCGGAGTTTCATGGGTATAGTAGCTTGGCTGCCCCATATAAGTGAGTGCCGTGGAGGGGAGCCAGTGGGGTCAAGCTACTAGTCATCTGCCTTGAATATGCGTAGCTGGATTTATCCAAGTAAGAACTCAGTAAATACTGTCCAACACAACCTAGGTTGTAATTGTCTTCTGGTTTTAATAGATTCAACACATCAAACTGAAAACAATTTGTATTATGTGATTGTTTTTGCTGTATTCTTTAAAAACTTGATCATCAAACTAAGTCAATCGTAAAATAATCATCAGGAAAACCACAACTGTCAACAGAGTTGCAACTATCATATTGCGAACTGCATGAGTCTTAGAGAGTCGCAACTATTTCACTAAACACCGCATATGTCTGTCAACAAAGTTAGTTTCCTAGAGTCTTGGTTCTAAGCCGCACTTGTCAAATTTTGAGCCGCATGTGTAGTTGTGAGCCACAACTGTCAAACAAAAAACCACAAGTGTTTGTCAACAAGTTTAGTTTCACAGAGTTCATATTTCTGGGTCATATTTGGTTTGTGAGTCGCATCTACCATAAAGTAAACCGCATTTGTCAGAAAGTCACAATCGCCTCTCAACACTCAAAACCTAGTCTGGTCAATTCACCACATTTGAAACGTGAAACACATCTATCAAAAATAGCAACACATCTGAAACTTGAACCGCAATTGACTGTCAACAGAGAAATTGAATACTGCAAACTTAGTCTAAAAGAAAACCTGTCATTTTTGGTTCTGTTTCTTATGATCAACCTTGGACAAAAACTAGAAATTTTTTGCTCAAAAACCTTGCATTATTAGGTTTCATATATGTCTTAGCGCTAGTCATCCTAAGCTGCATATATTTGGACACTTCCTAGGAAGTTGCATATAGTAGAATAGAACAACTTTACATGTCATTGGATGCGTTCATGCTCTGGTTTGTCATCATCATTAAACCTAGTCACTTTGGTCCTATGAGTGAATCTTTCCATCTCAATAGTCTAGTTTGGGAAATTCACTTTGTCAGCTGTCTTTGTCCTACAATCAGGTTCCTTGGTAAAGTCAGATCATTGCTTGGATTTAATCCATAGGTGGTAGGTTATACCCATCTTAGAAACATTTATCGTCATATTCTACTCAAGATTTTTCATATTGTCCATCCTAGCATATGTCATCTTAGTATACATCATTTTAGAAATCTTTAGCAACATCATTTATATTCAGAAAATCCACAAAGAAAAAAACATAGAAATAGGACATATCAATTTTAGACATAGTTTGCATTACCTCATTTTGAGCAACTTTTCATGGTTGAAACAAGGTCTAAGAAGAAACATAGAGTAATTTCGGACCCTAAAAAATTTTTCAATCCTTTCGAAAATCAACCATGAGGGAAAGAAAGACCACACAAAACTTTGCTTGATAAACACATCACTAGAGACACACATGGGAAAATTTTTACCGAAGACATAGATGTTGTAATACAAGATCCTAAGTTTGCATCCTTTATGGATGAGTGTTTGGCAAATGATCCACAACGATATCTAGCAAAGTTTCTAGTAGAAGGTGCCACACTACCACCAAGATTTGATGTTCACACTTTGAAAACAACATCTACTCAACCAACACAAACCATGATGTCAAGTGTTTCTATTCCTCAAATTACCACAACAATACCAACTGGATTACCAACTCAAACATCATCAATTGTAAACATGACCCCTTTTAACATAACACAAGTTTACAATTCATTGCAGGGGCATCTTCATCAAACCCCTTTGGCACAAACACTATTGGTAAGAGATCCAAAGTTGGCACGAACACAACTATAGGGGTTACACAAAACATTCCGACAGGAGATATTCCTACACCAACCCAGAACATTCTAACATGAAATATTTCTACACCAAGCCAAAACATTCTGACAGGATATATCCCTCCACCAAATCAGAACATTCACATAGGATATATTCCCTCTCCAAATCACAACCCATCACAGAACACGACATTTTAGAACACCTACATTGATCCAAACAATGCAAAAATGTCCTTGACACAAGTAGATGTTATCCAAAATAAAATGAAAATGCTTCAATAATAGATGGACAACATGTCTTGGTTAGGAAAATGAACTATCTCAGCACAAGATTTATGTCCATGTCCTTTTGACAAAGTGCTATACATGACACTCTTCCTACATGAATACATTATACCAAATTTGCCTAAGTATAATGGGAGGAGGAATCCTTTAGAACACATTAGGGAATTATCTACAACATGCATGGTCATATCATATGACCGCACATACTTGATGAGACTATTTCTGCATACCCTTGTCGGGATAGCACTGGAATGGTTCTCTAAATTACCATATGCCATACGATCCTGGGGTGAATCAGCCAAAAAGTTTGTCCAACACTTTTCCTTCAATATAGACAATGAAATAACAATAGCTACCTTGTGTCGCACAATGTAAGAAGAAGGCAAAACTTTCACCACTTTCTTCCAGAGATGGATAATTTTAGCTAGTAGATGTCCAGTTGAAATACCAAAAAAATAAAAAGTCACGATATTCCTTGAAAATATCAATCCAAAACTAAGAGGTGACTTAAGGGTACATTGGTGTACTTCATTCATGGACTTGGTACAAAAGGGCATCATCTTTGAAAAAGGCCTCATTGACAAAAGAGAAATAAAAGTACCAGGCATAAACCCAGTTGTTCAACATCAAAATGCTCCCAACGATAGAAACAAGTTCTAGTCTAGAAATAAAAATGTTACAAATGATGGTATTGTTGATGCTAAGACCATACATGCGGGACCGGTCATCAAACTTAGAGGTTACAACCCCAATCAAGACATGACGAGTAATCTAGATCAAACAACAAATTTTGTCCAAAATTCACAACAACAACGACCACAAAGGAGATTTCCTAAATGTGAGTTTACCCCTTTGGAGCAACCAATCGAGACAATTTTCAAGGAACTGATTAGACATGATCTCCTAAAACCATTGCAACCAAGACAGTATGATCCTGGATAGTTTAAACCATCATGGTGGGATGATAACGCTTATTGTGAATACCATTGAACAAAAGGACATAACCTACAACAATGTCGACAATTGAAGAATATCATACAAGACTTTGTTAAAGACGGAATCATAGAGGTCAATGGGAAGAAACATACCAAGAATAGTGATCATAAGGTCTTCACAGACCCATTTCATGACCACATGAAAGGAAAGGCCTCCAGTTCAGGAACTAAGAATACTCCATCAGCCAATTATGAAAATACCAAGTATGACTATGGAAAAGGTACGATCAAAAACCACATCCGAGCTGCAAATGAAAATGTCCACCATCACCATTAAGAAGCATCCTGAATGTGCTATAAATACATGCAAAACTAAGATAACTCTTCCAGGTCCTTCTTCTGACCACCTACACAGTCTTCCAAGTCTAAGTACAATCTGATTGATCAACTGAGCAAGACCCCAACACATATATCCATTTTGGAATTGTTAACTTTATCACCTGATCATCAAGCTATTCTTGACAAAGCCTTACAGAGCACGACTATCCCTACCAACTTAGATGTCAATCATTTCAAAGAAATGGTAGGATGCTTAACTCCATCATGCCACATTTTCCCAACAAGATTATTCAACAAAAAAGACTGATCATAATGACCCATTACATCTTGAAGTCCTAGTCCATCAAACCAAAGTCAGACGAGTCTTGGTAGACAAAGGAGAAGGTTTGACCTTGCGTACCCTAAAATTGGTTAAGCCATTAGGATTCTTAGAAGCATGCATGGACACCTCTAAGAGTATATTTATCAAAGCTTACGATGATGAGGAAATATCATCCAAAGGAGTTGTCACACTCCCTATCAGAATTGGCATGATAGTTATGAACACCAGCTTCCAAGTCTTGGATCTCACCCTTCCATATAACCTATTGTTAGGTAGACCTTGGATACATGCAATGAAATCCGTACCTTCCACATATCACCAGTGTCTTAAATTCCCATATAATGGTACCAAGATCACAATTTGATGGTGATCCAGATCCTTTTCAATATTGTACAAGCCTAAGGGAAATTCCACAATGACAGGTTCTCGTTAATCAAGAAGCTTCATCATCCACTTTATCCCTGTAAATTGATCCATCACATCTTATCAAGTCCATTTCATTAGAACCACCATCATCCACTCCTAAGGTCGAGATCCAAGACAAGGGCTATGGAGAGTATCACATGAAGGCATCATATTGTGTCAGTCAGCTGGTTCCACCTAAGGCATATGGTTTAACCATGGAAGATAGGAGACAATCCGTAGTCACATTTCATGTTGCTCCTACAATGACATTGACAAAATGGGGAGAGTTAAGTGAAGAAATTGTGGATCAAGGTGATATTACCTCTTGGTTGTACTAGGAAGACAATGAATACTCCTCACTGTCTATTTAAATAGCTAAAGATAAATATGGAAAAGGATTTAAGATAATGCAAAGCAAAGGATATGATGAACATAGTGGGTTAGGACTACATCGAAATGGAAGGAAAAAACCAATCATTGTCTCACCATAACCGAAAGGCCTAGGGCTAGGGTTTCAACCGCTTAGAATTGGCTTTCCTAGTACTTTGTCACCATTTCAAGAGGAAGTAAGTGCTTATGAATACATCGAGGTATCTCACGAACCACTTGTCCCAATTTACAATGAATCCCATGACTCAAGTGACTATGAATGGGATTCCCTTTCCTCTACCAGCACCATGAACCTAGATAATCTATTTGGGGAACTGGACCAAATGATAAAACCCGTACCAAATCCATCTAGCCCCCATAATAAAAATCCCTTGTCCAAAGAAGAATGGCTTAAGCACCATTATTGGGAAACCCTTGATCATGCATCTTGGGAACCTAATGAACCATCTTCTAATGACCTAGCTATTACAATAGTCCCACATTAGAGTTTACCTACCCATAGGAAAAAGAACAAGGAGTTAGTCCAAAAATTTTGTGACCATGCCAACCACTCTGTATTCACCTTGTTAGCTTCCACATTTGATAACTCTGATGATGAAATGCCTCTCATATATCCCCAACTTATTGACTGGGATCAACAAGGTACACCCATCTTAGACATATTCAAGAATGACAAAGCAAAAGCTGAGTTCACGGGACTTCGAGAAGGCATACCTAGAGGGGATCATAAAGCTGGTTTTACCATAGAATTGGATGAAAAAGATTATTTTGGGGAGTCTATTTACACCTCTAGTCGCAAAAGTGAAATTAAAATGAAAAATGATGAAAATGAGAAAAATGACAAGTCCCTAGGTGAAAACCGAAAGGCGCCTTTGGATGAAGAAATAGTAAAAATAAAGGATGTATCCGAGGGCGAAAACCTCTCTGAGGTACCCAAGGATGGAGGTTTAAACATTCTCCCAGTTGCCCAGGAAAAGTGACCGATGTTAGTAGAAGAATTTGTTGAAGTCAACATAAATACAGAAGAAAACCCTTAGGTAATATATTTTGCGACATCTTTGATAGAGACAAAACAACCTGAGTTTTGAGACTTCTTTACAAAGAGATAGATAAACTTTGCATGGTCATATGCAAAAATGCTTGGGCTAGATCTAGACCTAATATTGCACCATCTACCATTACAACCAGGTATTAAGCCAGTCAAACAAAAGTTAAGAAAGATGCATCCAAAAATTGCTTTACCAGTCAAGGAAGAACTTAAGAAACTATTGGATGTCAGATTCATAAGATCCATAAACTATGTAGATTGGATTTCAAATCTTGTGACAGTGACTAAACCAACTGGGGGCATCCGCATTTGTACAGACTTTAGAGACATCAACAAGGCATGTCCTAAGGATGAATTCCCCTTTCCAAACATTGACATGATAGTAGACCTTACAATAGGGTATGAGATGCTATCCCTTATGGATGGTTTCTCTGGGTATAACCAAATAAAAATCGCAGCTGAAGACCAACACAAAAAATCTCACATGTCCATGGGGAGCATACTATTGGAAGGTTATGCCTTTTGGGCTTAAGAATGCAGGAGCTACGTATCAACATGCAATGACGACTATTTTCCATGAATTTGTACATATTATCATGGAAGATTATGTTGATGACATTATAGCTAAATCAGTAACAAGGGTAGATCATTTGAAAGTTCTAGACAAAATATTTGAGAGGCTAGAAAATTACGTCAGACTAAATCCAAAGAAATGTGTCTTTGGAGTGAAATCAGGGAAACTTCTAGGATATATCATTTCTAGAAGAGGAATTGAAGTAGATCCAAAGAAGGTAAAAGCTATTGTAGAAATGCCTCCCTCAATCAACATTGGTCATATCAGAACACTATAGGGAAGATTAGAGTCTATCAAGTGCTTCATAGTACAACTAGCAGAGAAAATACACCCATTTCAACATTTACTCAAGAAAGGAGTACCATTTATATGGACACCTAAATGTCAAGAATCTTTCCAACAGATCAAGGATTATCAATTCACTCCACCAATGTTAATGCCACCTATAGATGGAAAACCTTTGATACTATACATTTCAGCAACTTAGTTAGCATTAGGAGCTCTTCTCGCACAAAATGATGATCAAGGTCATGAAAGGGTAGTGTACTACATTAGTCGTACCTTGGTGGGATATGAATTAAATTACAGTAACATAGAACATGCCTGTCTTGCGCTAGTCTTCACTACTCAAAAAATTCGGTACTATATGCTCAACTGCCAAATCATGTTGGTCACAAAGATTGATCCCCTCAAACATCTCCTAAGTAAAGCAGCATTAATAGGCCGATTAGCTAAATGGTTGATGATACTTAGTGAATATGACATCCAATATGTGAAGAGGAAAGCTATAAAAGGACAAGTAATTGCAGATCAGTTAGCGAATGCACCCATGAAGGCAAACCATCCTTTAGTGGTAGATTTTCTTGATGAATTTATCTTCAAAGTTGACACTAGAACTAAATGGAAATTATACTTTGATGGGTCACATACAAATCTGGGTTCAGGAGCAGGTATACTATTTGTTACACCTCAGGGCAATACTATTCCTAAATCATTCAGAATTTCTTTCCTTTGTACCTGTAGACACCTAAAATTGTCCATGCCATAATATTACCTAGTCGATACATGACCTTGTAAGACATTTTTTAATATTTTATCCTAGGTCATTACATTATCCCATTTATCTCATTTATTCCACTTAATCGTGCCTTCCCAATTAATTAAATAAATCACATTTATTTAATTAATTCCCCCCTTCACATGTCTCAAAATAATTCAAATTAAATATTTGAATTAATCCCTCACTTATTGTCACATTGCAACATGTGTCACATGACTACAACTCTTCACATGCATAAATAATTTAAATAATTTTATTATTGAAATTATGAGATTCCCACTCACATCCTATTTTTACTCCCATTCATTGTGCGTCATAAGCATCTTTTCTTCCAAAATAAATAAAAGAATCTTCATTATTTCCTCACATCCTAATTTGAGTGTCATGTCATAAGCCACTTAATGTGCGTCATAGACACTAAAATAAACTTTTAATCCTAGCCATACATATCACAAATTTGACTTTTAATCTTGGCCATCGAATCGAATCAACCTTCTCCTATAAATCAAGCCTTTCACAGGCCATTTGAGAATCCTGTTTCAGCATCCTTACTCTGCCAAAATTTCTATCTATCTATCTATCTATCTATCTATCTATCTATCTATCTATTTTCTTCTATTATCTTCATCTTATCGTTATGCTGCAAAATTGAGCAATCAACATATCAACATTCAAACCTTCAAAATCATGCATTCTAATGTAGGTGGAGAAGAGCAATGGAGATAAATCAAATCTAGCTTGGAGATCGGTTTGCATTTGCTTGTTATTTTGATTTTCATGCTTGTTTGTACTCTATTGTGCTAGTTAGGGTTTTGATATCTTGTTATTCTAGTTTTATATCTGATTTTTTCTAATTACATTTGGTGAACCCGACGTGAATCCTTTGATATAGCTTGCTTTTTTGCAGGTTTATTATTTTTTTTGTTGCAGATCTGCCAATTTATGGATGAAACCCCATGTTTTACAAATTCCATCATATCTTTCCAACAGCTATATATTTCTCTCCATGATTTTCACAAAAGATTAATCATCATCTCAGGGGACTACAGTAAAAATATTGAAGGGTTATCACTCATTTTGTAGGCGTTATCAATATTTTATTTTTTTTCATAAAATTAACTTTTCGGACGCAAATCAATGAATTTTTGAAAAATATTTACATTTTTGGAAACCTTATGAAATTTTAGTGGGGGTATTTCTTTTACAGATTTAATTTAGAAGTCAAATACAATGCGAAAAAAATTGATCTTCATTTTCTATAGTTTTTTCATAAATCCACATTTCTGAGAGATAAACAGGGAATTTTTCTAACTTCTTTATATTTTTGGAAAGCTCACAAAAAATTATTAGAGGTTCATTCTTTGAGTTTTTATTTTTCAAATCAATAATATCTTCAAATAATCGAATCTAATTCGGTTATGTTAAAAATGTGTATTTGAAATTGAAATTTCCTGATGAACTTTTTGTTTTGGCTGCATTATAATATCATTTTTTTTAATTTTGCAGGTGATCATAAGGAACTGTAGTAGCAACAATATCAGTCATACACAACAAATTGGAAAGCAAAATTTTTTGGGTGCACTTATTCTATTATCTTTATCTCTCATTTGATCAATCAATTTTGTTTGCAAAACACTTGAATTTGGGGTTTTAAAACGAACATCTTGTTTGCAATCACACTTTGAAATTGGGCTTAAGAAAAATCATTGTCTTTCATCACACATTTTGGCTTTGGGTTAAGGAAAACAAGTGTTTTAATTGTTTTACACACATTTCAATTTTTCTAAAGGGAAATTAACAATTGCGAGTGTGAATCAAATGCGTGTGTGATCAAAAACACTTCACTTGGTTCGCTTTTGTCATACCCATCATAGGAGGCCTGCTAGGGGATTTCATCACCCCTAGGGATGACCTCAATCAAGGTTTCAATCGAAAGACATGCTTCTTTGAGAGTTAAAATCTTGTCACTCTTGGTTAAGCCCCAAAGAACTTTATACCTTTGGCAAGTGAAGGTGAAGGGTGGGTTACCCCTTTCTCCTGGCTGTGTGGCAAGATTTTTCTTTCAAATTATCCCTATTCAACCTCATGCATCCTATCTTAAGACTTGATTGGCCATACCTACTTGACTTGTTCTAGGACTTATTGATGTGTCTTCTTCAAGTGTGTGCTTAATCATCACATTCATAATTTCAAATTCAAACTTGCTTATGTGTCTTGCATGTGTGATTCATGTGTGTACATGTGTAATCATTTGTTTTCAAATTGACATATCAAGCTATGAACACCAACACATAAACATATCATTATAATCATCCCACATCATCATCATCACCCTAATCCTAAGGAAACACTTGCTAAAATGGTCCTAATCCTTAGTGATCTTAGTCACAAGCCCAAGGTCATACTTCAAGGAGCCCCTTCACCTAATCATGAAGATAATCCAAAATCATATATCCTCCAAGGTGGGTCAAACTTTGCTCCTAATGATGATGAAAACTTTGTAGATCTTAGTGATGATGAAAAATTTGTTGAAATCTTAGGTCACCTTAAAGATACTATTGACAAGGGAAATACCACCCTAAGTTTAGAATCATACACCATTCCATTTACTAATCCTCCATCTCCATCTAATAAAATTCCTATCTCAAAGCACACTAGTCCTACACCAACACCACCATCCAACTTCTCAAGCTCTAATCCATCAACCAAAGAATCCTTTAATGGTTTTCTCCAAAGACTACTAGCACGAAATAGACCATCCCCATGTCAAGCACCCATTAATGAGCTTACCAACAAACCTTTGAATGGCATGCCTATTCTTCCAACTCCATCATGTGGTCCACAACCTATTGATCTTATATCTCTAAGTCAAATTCCATCATGCCTTCATGTTGTTGATCATAAAGAGCATACCAAGCCTATTCTAGAGCCTTCCACTTCCATTTCCACTCAAATCCAAGAGCTATGTCAAGAGCATTATCCTAAGCATGAAGAAACATTAACCTCTCATTCTAATCAAGATCTAGGCCCTTCTAATGATCCCACTCATAACATACTTGGTCCTATTCATGATGAAGCTTCCCTCTATGATCTAGATCCTACCTATGATCAAGAATACCATGATTATCCTCTTATCCAACTTTATGCATTCCATGGTCAAGATCTTATCACTTCACCTATCGATGAGAAAGAATCTTCCATTGCTCCTATACATCCCCTACCTAGTCATATCTATGATCCCACATTATCCACTTGTCATGTTGAGACACATGCCTCCAAAGTAAATGTAGAAGATCAAACCCATAGTGTGGATCGAAATGAACATAATCAAGATCCTAATGATCCTTCCACATCCACTATAAACCCCATTTCAAATCCACCAACATGTCCTATTGGTCTATCCATCTTTATTCACGAATTTTCCTCCTTAGAACAAAAAAAACATTTATCCACTTCACCTTCTTCATCTAATAATGAACTCAAGTCTAGTGTCCAAAACACACGTACTCCCATTGTCCATCGCATGCTTCAGAACATGAACTATCAAGGTAAAGGTTTAGGCCTTCATGAACAAGGTGTTTTGGAGCCCATCCATGTCAAGGTCCCTCCACACTCTTATGGCCTTGGATATACACCCCAAGGACACCAATCTAAAGATGTTGGTACTTCCTCCATCCATCATAAGTCCTCTTTCCACCATAAATCCTATCATATGCCTAAAACATATGTTTGCATCCCTCCTCCATCATCTTACAAATGCCAAAATCATGTGACCGTACATCTTCCACCATCAAATTTGCCACCATTGCTTCCAACTTCTAATATCCATCCATCTAATTTACCTCCACTACTCCCAACACCTAATATCCCCATTATCCAATCTCCTTATCCACCTATCCATAAATCCTCTAAAAATCTTAATCATGACCAATCAATGCACACATTATCTAAACATGAAGCTTCCACTCATTCCACCATACCCACGGGATTCAAAAGCAAAAAAATCGATGCCTCTATCTATAAAGGAAAAAATATGAAGGGCCCTCATGCCCTAGGACACAAAAGCAAAGAATCAAAGAAAAATCCATCCAAAAAGAAATATAATCCCATACCTTCAAAAGGAAAGTCTAAAAACAAAATGGTTTGGGTACCTAAGAAAAAAGAAAACAAGTCAAACGAGGCATCTACATCACAAAAATCCCAACCATCCACTTCCACCTCATATTCCCACTCTATTCAAGAATCTCATATTTCATCCCACAAGCAAAATAAAAGTCATAAAAATACTCAGTCTATGTGGGTACCTAAAGCACTTCATCACCCATCTCCTAAGAAAACATCTCCATTGCTTCCTACACCCCCTCCACATCAAAAACTTCAACGTTTATCATAGTGTGTGCAACCATTGGTCATGGTTCCCTTCAATTCCACAACAATTCCAGATACCTCCATCTCCTCACCCTTTACTCATTATCCTACATATCTCCCCCATCACCTTCCTATGGTCCATGCTTTTGGCTAAGCCTCTCATTCATCTCCCCTACATAATCCACATAATAATCCACCAATCCCTCCATAATCCACATCAATAATCCATCATCTACCTACTCCATCTCCCTTTCATGTCATCCCTTACCAACATCTATGAGCATAATGACATTTGACATGGTCCATGCGATGACATCCATCTCTAGTGAGACTATCACCTTTCATGGAACTAGACACTTGAGTCCCTCCTATCCATATTCCCCTTCTCCTATACAAAAAATTTTAAAAATCAAAAAAAAGAAAAAAAAAAAGAAAAAGAAAAAGAAAAAGAAAAGAGAAATCCCTTCATCCAATGGTGAAAACCTGGTAAACAGGCTCCCTGGATAAGTACCATGATGAAAACCTGGCAAACAGGCGTCATGTGTAGGTTGATCTTCTATGTCACTTACACTTGGGGGCATGCTGTCTCATCCTACCATATCATTTTTATCCTATTATATCCTATCTTACCATCTCCTCTCCTACCATCTTTAGCCATCATACCCATATACTTATCATATTGAGTGCATTCATCCTCTCTTCCTCCTTTTGATCTTGATAAAAAATGGGGCAAAATGTTAAAACATGCTTTGGATATATTTTGATATACCTCAACCTTCCAAACAAGCCTATCATTATCCTAGTGTCATAAGTTTTGTCATGAAGAATCCTAAGTATTGTACTTAGAATGGGGCATTTTATTCCTATGCGACATAGTCTTTGGAGATCACATCCTTTCTCTCTTATGATGCATACATCCATTTCATTCACTATGACCTATCCTTTTTTATCCATCCATATATCATGAGCCTCTTGTCCCTTATCCTATCACCCACCCTTTCATCCATCAATCACCTCTATCTCCTTGCACCTAAACTTGGTTTTCCCTTGTCATTGGTATCTAGCACAAAGGCTACCTAAATTTTCATCCATTAACATCTCAAAACATTTCAAAAAAGTCTTTAAAAAAAATGCAAAAAAATTGAAAAAGGTCCTAAAAAAAATCCAAAAAAATCAAATATTCCAAAAATCTAAAAAAATCAAAACATTTCAAAAAATCAAAAAGAAATCAAAACACAAAAATCCAAGCAATAAAATCAAACCAAATTCACTTCTTCCAATCAATTCAACGCATCAATTCAACTTCTTCAAAATTTCAAATTTTCTTCATCAAACTATCTAATCACATCACTTCTTCTAATCAAATCCATTATTCTAATCAATCACATCACTTCTTCATCACTTCTTCTAATCAATCCAATTATTATCATCAAATCAAATCATTTCTCCATCAATCCAATCAATCAAAATCATTCCAAGTAAATCATTCCTCAATTTAATTCATCAATCATCATCCAAATTTCAAATCAAGCATCTTCAATCCTTCCAAGCAATAATCCAAATGCAAGTCAATCCTTAATCCATACCAACCAAGCTAATCAATCAAGTCAAATTATCCAATCACATTTTGGTCTTGATCCTAATCTTGTTGTAAACCCAATCAATCATCAATCAATCATCCTTGTGTTGATCTAGGGATATATCGTTCCCCGTGCAATGACAACACTATCATCATCAATCAATCATCCTTGTGTTGATCTAGGGATATATCATTCCCCACAATGACAACACTATCATCATCATCATCATCAGTCAATCACTTAATCATCGGTTTACAGCTTGACAGGGGCAATACCTTGTTTGTTTTTGTATCATTTGTGCATGCTTGCTTGCTTGTGTGTGTTATCATTTTAATTTGCAGTTGCATCAAATCTGAATCACTCCCAACTAATATTCATATCTTGTATCTAGACAAGGTTGTATTATGTTGGGGCATGAGACACAACGTCACCTTGGTCCTTTATACCTTGGTGCATAACGTCTAGTGCTATATCAAACATATGATTGCTCACTTTATTGCAGCATAGCGTGTCATTTTTCTTTTTGTCTACTTCTTATCTTATATCATTCATCTTATCCCTCCTTTATGTCTCATTCATTTTGAGAGAATATTGTGTTTGTCCAACCCACCTATCCTCTCGAGGGGGCATCATCATCATTATCATATCCTATATCATCATCCCATTTCTTCATATCTTTTGCATCATCATATTCTTCTATCATCCCTTTCCTTCATTCATCATACTCCTTCACTTCTTCAAGTGGTTGGGGCATCATTTTTTTTTCATTTATCCATACCTTATCTTCTTTGAAATGATGTTACTCGACATAAATCTCACCATCTCGAACATCATCTTAAAGAGGGGCAAAATGTAGACACCTAAAATTTTCCATGTCATAATATTACCTAGACAATACATGACCTTGTAAGAAATTTTTTAATATTTTATCCTAGGTCATTACATTATCCCATTTATCTCATTTATTCCACTTAATCCTGCCTTCCCAATTAATTAAATAAATCACATTTATTTAATTAAATCCTCCCTTCACATGTCTCAAAATAATTCAAATTAAATATTTGAATTAATCCCTCACTTATTGTCACATTGCAACATGTGTCACATGACTACAACTCTTCACATGCATAAATAATTTTATTATTTAAATTATGAGATTCCCACTCACATCCTATTTTTACCCCCATTCATTGTGCGTCATAAGCATCTTTTCTTCCAAAATAAATAAAAGAATCTTCATTATTTCCTCACATCCTAATTTGAGTGTCATGTCATAAGCCACTTAATGTGCATCATAGACACTAAAATAAACTTTTAATCCTAGCCATACATATCACAAATTTGACTTTTAATCTTGGCCATCGAATCGAATCAACCTTCTCCTATAAATCAAGCCTTTCACAGGCCATTTGAGAATCCTGTTTCAGCATCCTTACTCTGCCAAAATTTCTATCTATCTATCTATCTATCTATCTATTTTCTTCTATTATCTTCATCTTATCGTTATGTTGCAAAATTGAGCAATCAACATATCAACATTCAAACCTTCAAAATCATGCATTCTCATGTAGGTGGAGAAGAGCAATGGAGATAAATCAAATCTAGCTTGGAGATCGGTTTGCATTTGCTTGTAATTTTAATTTTCATGCTTGTTTGTACTCTATTGTGCTAGTTAGGGTTTTGATATCTTGTTATTCTAGTTTTATATCTGATTTTTCCTAATTACAGTACCAAAAAAATAGCAGAGTATGAAGCCTTAGTGATAGGACTAAGAATGGCAGCCCAATGGAATATTAAGAGTCTACATGTTTATGGAGATTCACAGCTAGTATTCCGACAAGTAAATGATGATTATGAAACTAAAGATGAGAAACTTGCCCCCTATAAGTGCATGGTCGATAGTTTCAAGTAGTACTTTGAGGAAATAACCTTTCAAAAAATACCATGTATTCAAAACAAGGCAACAGATGCTATGGAAACCATGGGTTCATTATTGGATATTCTGAGCAACGTGCCTAAGTTTGAGTTTTTTGTCGAATAATTGTTGGTCCCTGCCTATGATGTCCTCGATTATGCAATGGTGTGTATGATTGTTGGTCCTACTTCCCCTTGGTACAAAGATGTATACGACTATCTAAATGATGAAACCTTACCTTTGGACCTGTCAAACAACAAACATAGAAATTCTATCTGTAAGTTAACTAAATACACCATCATTGGAGATACTCAGCATAGACGTACCTTAGATAACACCCTAATGAGATGTCTTGATGCTGAAGAAGCAAAAACAACCTTGCTAGTGGAACACAAGGGTATATGCGGATCCCATTGTAGTGGTCCTAATTTAGCCTATAAGATTATGAGATTAGGTTATTATTGGCCTACAATGGAAACAGAGTCATACATCTTTGTCAAGAAATGTCGACAGTGTCAAATACATGGAGATTTGATACGAGCACCAACACAAGAGTTTTGTCCGATTACTTCACCATGGCCCTTTGCCCAATGGGGACTTGACCTCATAGGTAAGATACACCCTCCATCATCCAATGGCCATAAATTCACCATAACCGCCACCAAATACTTCACCAAATGGATCGAAGCTATTCCCATGACCTACATAACCGACACACAAATATCCAAGTTTATCTTAAACTATATCATTTGTCAGTATGGTGTACCCCAATCCATTATCATAGATAATGGCCATCCATTCAAAAATCAAGAAGTCCACCATCTATGTGAAGAATTCCACATCCAACATCATTTTTCCACACCATATTACCCACAAGGTAATGGCCAAGCCGATGCATCTAATAAAACCATTATCAGAATCCTAAAAAAGACTATCAATGATGCTCGCTGTGACTGACACCTACAACTTAATCCTACTTTATGGGCTTACCGCACAATCATCCGTACTCCCACCGATGCCACTCCATACTCCCTAGTATTCGGATCTGAAGCTATCCTACCTATTGAGGTTGAAATTACTTCCCTGATGGTATCCTTGAAAGGTCATATTGACGATGAAGAATACCGTGTATCCAGATTATAGGAGATAGAATTACTGGATGAACAAAGATAGAAGGCACTAGACCATTTGCAAGCATATCAGAATCATCTTCGTCATAGCTATAATAGGAAAGTTCTAAATCGACACTTTGACATTGGTGACCCGGTCTTAATGGAGAACCCCAAGAATCAAGCTGAATGAGAAAAGCCACGAAAGTTTGAACCTAACTGGTTAGGGCCCTATATTGTCACAAAATCTTTTGGATCAGGAGCGTACCAACTCTCTACCCTTGAAGGAGAACCAATTTTGTCACCAATCAACAACCTTCATTTGAAGAGGTTCTATGCGTAGCTTCTGAGAGTCTTTGTCTTAATCGAAAAAATAAAAAAAATACAAAAAAAAAGGAAAAAAAAAAAATGGTTACCTTGATGAAAACCTGGCAAACAAGTGTCTTTGTAACACTAAAAAAGTTGAAAAATCAATAAAATAGTAAAGCGAAATAATCCGTCCAATAGTGAAAACCACTTCGGTGGCGTTATGGATAAGTACCATGATGAAAACCTGGAAAAAAAGCACCATGTGTAGTCAACTTCGCTCCTTCATCTACCATCATTCCAATTAGACTTTTCACCATCCCTCATAATAAATGGTTGTCATATCCATTGCTTGGAACGATTGACATCAAGTCTACTCCGTCACATTCCCCACTCCATCCTGTATGACTTATTCCCGACTGGGAGAAAATCCTTGTTTTGTGTCATGAGGACCTTGTACATAGCATTACACCATTAGAAAATGTCTTGAAAAAATTAAAAAACATTAGAAAAATTTAAAAAAGAAAAAAAAATCGAAACATGTCAGAAAATCCCAAAAACAGAGTCAAGTCAGTCGTGTTAAGTCAGTCATAGACATAGTCAAACTATGTTGCCTCTGTGACTGGACATAGGCAAGGCCATCAATTGATGTTCCCCCAAGGCATTAGGTTTGTTTGTCTAGGTTTATCATGTCTCACACACATTAAAATCATCTCATTTTACATTCAAAGTCATTAGTCGTGTCGAACTATGAGGTCTTTGCGTTTACAACGTAGGCAAGGCTAATCAATTGATAAGCCCCCGAGGCCACACTAGGTCAGTCCAATAGGGTTTATCATATTCACTATCACACATTTTGCATATCATCAACTTAAGTACATATTTTCAGTCATTTATGTCAATTAAATTTTTGTTGAACTATGAGGTCTCTACGTGTACAACATAGGCAAGGCTAATCAATTGATGAGCCCCCGAGGCCGCATTAAGTCAGTCCTTTAGGGTACATCAACTCAAGTCATACATTGTCAACACACACACACACACACACATACTCATAATAGTCAAGGAATCAACACAAGTCATGCATCAACAAGGAAAACATCTCAAAACTATCATCAAGTCAAAATCAAACACACTGTTAGAGTGATCAACTTATGTCTTACACAAGATATGTCTTTTTTATCAATGAAAATCATCAAATTGTCATAGCCTCATGTAGCTTGTTACATCATTGTCACCAGGCTCCAACATCTTATATGGAACATTTCTTTCTGAAACCAGGCTTTGTCATGCCTTACACAGATAGTCACCAAGTCAAAACCAGAATCAACGTCTTATGTGGTATGTGTCATCCCTCACATCAAGCTATGTCAAACATCAAAAAAATCCCACAAGATCAAGTTTTGCAAATACTTTTATTTGGATTTTTGACTTATATCTTATTTTGTCTTATCTTTTTATTGATTTATGCATAAGACCAGTTATTAGCTTTCTCAAGGATGTCCCTTGAAGGATTTAGAAAAGCAAGGATGTCTCAGGACTCTTTTTTCTTTGACTGCTATCTGTCAATTGTCTTTTTAAATTTGGATTTTGAGTCATGTTACTAGTTTCCTCAAGGATGTCCTATCAAGGATTTAGAGGAGCAATGACATCTCATGACCCATCTTTTATTTGTTTGCTGTCTGTGTTTTGTCTAGACAAAACGACTGGGGCAATCTTGTCCTTAGTTTGAGTTAAGACACTCCTTGTTTGCGATTGTCTATTTTTTGCAGATGGATAAATTTGTACACTATGGTCTATCTCATATCATGGTGTGTATTATCCTTTTGTGTCAGTCCCGCCCAATGATGATAAAATGCAAGGCTTAGTATATATGGAAAAATATTGAAGATCATATGTTTTTCAATCAACATTTGTTGTTTCTTACTAACATTCTGAAATCATCTGTGCTAACGTTTCTCCTATCTGACATAATGATAGAGTCCTATGACACAACAAAAAAATAAAATTAGATAATCTCCATATGCATACATTCTATAAGCATTATGTAAATAGTGTCTGATGTCTATACATAGTACATCATATAGTTACATTGCATTTCAAACAAATAGGAACATAGAAATCTCCATTGGATATATAGGAAAATCATGGCATAATAGGCATTCAATTATCATAAGGTACATAATGAAAACATTGCATGTACATATAACCATCACATGCAAATAGCATTGTATATATAGAATTGCATCCCATTATCATAAAGTACATTACAACCATCATAAATAGAGTCATCATAACATCATAGACTGCATAAAATCATCATAATGTAGAAACAATCATTCATAACACATATACATACATCATCTAGGAAACATAATCATATAGAAAAAATGCATCATCATAAAATAGAACTGCATATCATATAGAAGCTGCCAAAAGTCATATATATAACGCTCAAAATAATGTGTCATAGTACAATGTGAGGATGTATCCAAAAGTACAATAGAGCTTGTAGGCTCTCTGATCAATATGCAATGTCCATAAATATAAAAGTGTCAACGTGTCCCACTGCCGCTACTCCCATGTGGTGAAGGTGGAGGAAACTGCCTCAGAGGTAATCTCTGTGAGGTGGAAGGCCTATTATACAGACCTACTCTCGGTGGTCCTACCGCACCCTCTGTGCTATAAGTCCTAGTCTGAATCCTGTTATGTGATATATGACTGTGAACCTCTAAAAATCTAGGAGCTCGTCTCTCCGCTAGCACCACTGTCTCATATAGATCTCTGTAATATGAGGCCGTCTCCACTGATCTGACTAGCTCATGAGAAAACCCATCAGATGAATTACCACTGCAATGGTGTCTAACCTCTATAGACTATTTCTATGTCTCTTTCCTCCGAGCTATGTCCCGATCTCTCTCCATGAGAGCATTGTCTCTCTTTATTCGCAAGGAATTCCATTCTACAGTAACCAGTCTCAGCCTCTCCTCCAATGCCTCCCTATCACTATCTGTAGGAGCTTCCTCATCTTGTCTCCCCTCTACAATCCTATCCTAGATCTCTCTCTCCTGCTCCTCCATGAGTATCTCCTCCTCAACATTGTCCTCCCCATAACCTGCCAGAATACCAAGAGGATCAATGTCCATATACTCTCTCTTGGCCTCCTCCTCCTCTGCAAGGTCCTCTTTGCCAATCTCTACCTCTGCATGCTCCTCTTCTACTACCTCCTCGGTAGCATGCTCACCTCCAACCTCCGCCTCTGCTCCACCCCTGAGGTCCAACATCGATACATCCTCTACCTCCACGTCTCAGATAGGTGATAATTCACCTACTCGACCACCTCTCCATCCTCGCCAACCTCGTCTAGCACCACCACCTCTGCCATCATCACCACCACCTCTTCCATCATCACCACCACCCCTACCACCACCTCTACCTTTGTGCCACCCTCTAGGCCCTATCCCTCATCTCTCCACTGGTGCAAGCTAGTCCAGATCTATATAAGGCACAAGACGATGCTCCGCCCACCTGGTATCATATGTAACTATAGTCCCAGGATCTGTTGCTCCACCTCTCCATCCCCAATGTAAAGGCTATAAAGGCTGAATCTATGCCTCTGTAGTAGCCATTGGTATCATAGTCCCCAATAAAGGGACCTCTTTGGATGATTGAGCAAACTCTGCTCACCCTCTAGGCTCATCCTGAACCTCACCAAATCATCTCAAAAGACGGTCTGGTAGATGTCTCTCAATAATATGTACACTAGAAACAATCCTACCAATCAGGTACTATGTCTACCAACAAAAGGGTAAATGCATGTCCTCATCCGACCATCTCTTAGAATCCATGTATGGTCTCCACGTAAACTGAACTAATGTGTCAAGTGCATGTCTCCAAAAACCTATATCTCCCACGTGACTCTGTGTAATGTTTCTTGTATATTGGAAAACATAAGGAGATCTAGCTGCCCGCTCCATAGTAATAGGAGGACAAAACACAACAATATGCTCCCATGCCCAAACCATGAGAAGAGTAGTACCACAACTCATAGACTATGCATCTCTATATACTATGTCATGCAGATGAAAATATAGCATGCCCAATAGACAGGGACCCCATGCATACACAACCTCTCTCTCTAACATCTCGACTAACATCTCTCACCATCTGACAGGAAATCCATGACCCCACTAGTCAGGAATAACTATCCCCCCAATCAATGTACATAATATACAATCTATCCTCTCATATCTATCAGCTAAAAGATACCATCTAATCTCATAATGCTCTATCCCTAATCTGCTAATATCATCAAAAACATAAAATCATGTAATCTCACTGTATCCATGCTGTGTATCATACATCACCCTCTCTCCACTGATGGGTAATCAAAGGATCCTATATACATCCTCTAAGGTAACATTCGTCTCACCAGTAGGCAAATGAAATGATGAGGTCTCCGAATTCCATCGCTCAAACAAAGTAGTAAGCATACCTCTATTTTCTAGAATCGTGGGCATAGTCAACACATAATGCAGTCCCAGTCTCCATAACAAATGTGTCTCCGTGCTCACCAATCACTCTCTTAGCTCAAAGGTATCCAAACGTGATGCCCGAGTATACATAGGATCTAGGATAACCTGCATAAGGCATTTCAACCAAGGTGTCAAATGTCAAATGATTCAATTTTTAATCAGAATTTTTTTCAAAAACTTGACAGCCAAATGCAGGTTCACTCAATCAAATGCGGTGCATAATTACACAAGCATTGAAAAATGAAGAATTTGCATCGCATATTTCAAATTCATTACAAAATAATTCAATTTCAAAAAAAAATCAAATGCATCTCATAAATTCCATATGCAGTGCAAACTTAACTGCCTACCTAATATGCATATGCGATTCACATTACCAGATGCATTTCACTGATCTACATGTGGCTATCCTAAACACAAATGTGGTGCACTAAATTACATATGCGTCAAATTCCTAAATGACCTAATCAATGCCTAGATGTTATTTTACATATGCGTCTTTCGCAAGCAGTTGTGTTGTGCATGAACGCATATGCGTTGAACCTAAAAGACCACATTTGAAATCTAAAATTTTAAGGCCTAAAAATACGTGCAAAATCAAAATTCAAGAGGTCATTTCAGGGTACATACTGGGGGTCCTATGTCGACTGGCTGTTGGAAGGTCCGGATCCGATATCCATGATGCAAAGTGTATGGAACTCGAGACATTTTTCGTCGAATACTCAAAGCTAAATTTTCAAATTTTCAGATCTTTAGGGTGCAAATGACTTGGTTTTCACCCTAATTTCTATTTATACCTAGTGTAGACATCCAAATTTTATCACTTCCATATGATCAAAATCATCTATTATATTCATTTATTCCATTAACAGTGATTAAATAATTTATTTAATCATTATTTCATTTTCTACCTAAAGTTCCTAAAGTATGTAATTAAATAAATTAAATACTTTACCTTACCCCATTTTCTTCTCTAAATTAAATAAACATGACAAATTATATAATTTAGTCATTTAACCTATTTGGATTAAAATCAATTTTTAATTCCTCTTTTCTCTCTCCTTGTCACATTCTCCATAACCCTCTTTTAATCCAGATTAAATTAATTAATCTATGATTAGGATGTGCACCACTTAATCTTGATTAAGTGTCACATCCTCTATAATCTCCCACTTCCCTCTAATCTCTCATTAATTATCCTAATCCTATGTTTGCACAACCTTAATCAAAATCATTAGCCACATTTAGCTTACCTTTTCTGCTCAACCTTCCCACTTACCATTTTTAGCCTGGACTCTCTTCCCCATGTGAATTTTTAATTCACATTTATTTGCCCAAAGTTCCTCTCTTCCCCATGTGAATTTTTAATTCACTTTTGTCTTCCCAAGGTCTTCCTCATCCCCCATGCAAATGTGACATATCATTTTATATTTGCCCAAGGCTTCTAGAACCTTGGACTTGTCACATCACCCATATGTGACAAATTTCTAGCTTTTTGGAGACCTCCTTTTATCCATTAAACTCTCCATTGAATGTAACATTTTTTTTTTCCACACACTTCCCCTTTTCCCATGGAGATTTTTGAGGAATTCTAAAATTCCTCAAAAGTCTCTTTCATCCTCATTTGGGGACAAGAAGTTCCTTTTTGAAGAAATCTTCTCATCCCCCAAGGTACCTCAAAGGTACTTGTCCTTCATCCACCTCATGTACTTCCCTTCCACCTCTTGTCCTTCTCTTCCACTTCATTTCCACATCACTCCACCCTAAGACATCTCACCTTCCACATGTCAAGATGTGAGGGCTTGTGAGTCCTCAACTCACCATAGCCCTTCATCTTGATATTTGTTGGATCAATCCCAACCGTTGAATTCTCTAGAGAATTCCAATTAGCCTATAAATATCCCCTCATTTCCCTCATTTTGGAGGATCAAGTCTTTTGCACAAAACTCTTACAAAATTGTCATTCAAGCTGTCATCTATCATAGCACTTAACATCATCTTGCATCTTGCATCCACTTCACTTCATTTTCATCCAAGGAGCACACAAGACTTCAAAAATCAAGGGCCAACCAAGGAAGCAACAACATGAAGATATAACAACAATCAATTTGTTCATCTTTCTTTCATATTGTCCATTTTCTTAGGCTAATCTTATTGAAGTGCCCTTTTATCTTGTTACTTCTTCACATTGCATTAATAGTTTTCATTTAGCATCTCACGTTAGGAGTAAAATTTTATTAGGATCACATTTCTAGCACACCCGGTGTGACCCACAAAAGGGTCTCTTTTTTTTACGTTTTTTGTTGTTAGCTTGTTTGCAAATTCAGGTTGTAGAGGGGCGAACTTGCCCTCCCGGACGCTGCAGAAGGGCGAACTTGCCCTCCCGGATACTACAGAGGGGCGAACTTGCCCTTGCTGTTTTTGATTGTTTTTTTTAAAGGGGCGAATTTGCCCTCCTGGATACTGCAGAGGGGAAAACTTGCCTTTGCCATTCATTTTTTCTGACTGTTTTCTACAGAGGGGCAAACTTGCCCTCTCAGATGCTGTAGAGGGGTGAACTTACCCTTGCTGTTCATTTTTTCTGACTGTTTTCTGCAGAGGGGCGAACTTGCCCTCCCGGATACTGTAGAGGGGTGAACTTGCCCTCCCAGATGCTGTAGAGGGGCAAAGTTGCCCTTGCTATTCATTTTTTCTGACTATTTTTTGTAGAGGGGCGAACTTGCCCTCCCGGATGCTGCAGAGGGACGAACTTGCCCTTGCTATTTCTGACTATTTTTTGCAGAGGGGCGAACTTGCCCTCCCAGATGCTGCAAAGGGGCAAACTTGCCCTTGCTGTTTCTGACTGTTTTCTGTAGAAGTGCAAACACGCCCTCCTAATTCAACGTTTTTCACTGTAGAGGGGCGGATTTTCCCTTAATAGCACATTCGAGAAGGTAAAAAAGTGGCATTTTGGCTTCATTTTTATCTTTTTCTTTTGTTGTTTTTTGCTCTAATCCACTAATCCTATTTGTTGGTAAGTGAAGTCAGATTCCTTGCAGGTATCTTGTGTATTTTTGCTGCAAATCACAAAGGGCAAAATATAAACAACTAACATTTGCTTGCAGGGCCTTTGTTTTATTTTTATTTGGAAATCTTTCCTTACTGCTTTATCTATTCACTTAGTATAAGTAGGGGAAAGTAAATTGGCTGCTTGCTGTGTTTGTTTTATTTGTATTACCCAAAGGGGACATTAATTCATTTTCATCTTCTCCCTTTGCACTTTTGTGCGGATCCGAAGGGGGTAGTTGGAAACAGTTAGTGTTTTCTTCTTAGAGGGACCTGCTTGGGGATTTCATCACCCCAAGGGACGATTCCAACCACATGAACCAGCAGGGTATATAAAGGGGGGAGAGTCAAAGCTGTACCCCAATCCAGTTGCGTCGTAACTAGCGAAGCATTGAAACTAGGGTGATACCTAGATAAACGTGAAGAGTTGGTCCGAGCTTTTCAGTATATCGCTGGGGTTCTCAACTCATGCTTGTGACAGACTGGTGTTCATGATTTGTGCCTCATGTACCGAGTGTATATCGAGGACTCCTTAGAAACATTTTTCATCCTAGAGTAAGGCCTTTGTTGGCCGTACCCCTTAACACTAATCATAGGATTGTGCTTATTCAAAGTGTCTTTCTGTGAAGAACCAGTGAATTTTGATAAGTCAAATCGTTATTGAGTCATTTTAAGTCCTTGCCAAAATCCCTCATCCAAATCAAGTTGCATTTTCCACTGCAGAGGGGCGAACTTGCCCCACTATTTCAGCCATTTTACTGTAGAGGGGCGAACCTGCCCCACTGTTTCAGCCATTTTACTGCAGAGGGGTGAACTTGCCCCACTATTTCAGCCATTTTACTGCAGAGGGGTGAACTTGCCCCACTGTTTCAGCCTTTTTCATTGCATAGGGGTGAACTTGCCCCCTTGTTTCAGTAGTTTTATTACAGAAGTACGTATACACCCCGCTGAACAACTAGTTTCATCCGTTTGACCATTTTAAACATCTGTTCGAACCCACAAAGCCTCCGTTTGACCATTTGACCATCCTAAACACTCATTTAACTAATCCAAACCTTTATTTAGCCATTCCAAGCCTCCATTTAACATTTCCAAAATGTCCATTTACCACATTCACATTGATCATTCCACCATTTGGGATACCCATCTTATCGTAAGACCTAAACATCTTCAACAACACATCTTCCCTTTGCATCCATCATTGTCCCTCAACACAAAATCCTTTAAAACCTTTTTTTAGGAGTTGTCTCCCGAATTGACCAAGGCGTTAAATTGATTGTTATCCTATATAATCAATCCTTGTCTTCAACCTAATCAATCTACTTCTATCTTGAGGCAGATTTGTGTTGTAAGTCAGCATCATTGGCTCAAATGAATCCCCTTCCATCTCAAGGTGGATTAGGCACCATAATAATTGATTTAATTCGATCAACCAACGTTACAAGTCACCTAGGGTGGTTTCCAAAGTCAGGTTTTAGGATCCCCTCCATCATCCAATCATCATCCAAATCAAACCAATTGATATATCATCAATTGATCCAATCCAATCTATCCCAAATCCAACATCAAATCCAATCATCATCCAAAACATCCAATTGAGACATCAACAATTGACCCAAATCCAACATCACCAATCTAATCGTCCAATTGGGATATCATCAATTTATCCAATTGATCCAACCAATCCAATCCTCAAGTTGATACATCATCACTTGATCCAATCAAATCCAATCCTCATCCAAAGCATCAAGTGATACATCATCACCTGATCCAATCAAATCCAATCCTCATCCAAAGCATCAAGTGATACATCATCACTTGATCAAATCAAATCCAATCCTCATCCAAATCAGCAAATTGATACATCATCATTTGATCCAATCAAATACAACATCAATCATCATCCAATTCAAATCAATCAATCCAAATCATTTCCTAAATCATCCTCTAGAAGTTGAATCTTGAAATCACTTAGTCATTTTGCACGTTCATGCCCGTTCAAACCTGTTCACAAACAAAAAATCAAATGGCAGACCAGAAAACACAAGGTTCCCAACCAAATGTCCCTCAAGTTCCTAATGACATTCAACACAATCTTCATAATGGTGTTTCATCTCAATCAAACACTGAAATCCAAAATATCATGCCACCTAGTGACGAAAACATGGTCAATCAACCCGAAGTCACTATTGACGAATATCTCAGCAATCCTACCAATGTACAAATGATAGATCATCTCCTAAACGAACATGGGGATAAGATCCTTGCCACCTTACTCATGAAGGGAGTCAAACCAGCATCCGGTTTCGATACATCACAATATGCCCTTCCCCCATTTGTTGACCCACAAACCTCACAAAATGTTATAGAAAGTTCCTACGTTCTTGAAGGTGCCTTGCCACCTTACTCATGAAGGGAGTCAAACCAGCATCCGGTTTCGATACATCACAATATGCCCTTCCCCCATTTGTTGACCCACAAACCTCACAAAATGTTATAGAAAGTTCCTACGTTCTTGAAGGTGCACCCACTGAAAATTGGTACCACCCCGAACTCGAAAATGTTGTCATCCATCAATTCCAAGAATATCCTTGTCTTCTAAGCACAACATCTACCATTCCACCACCTAATCCTAATGACCCCCATACCTATGGCATGCCACCATACATCCCATCTGCTCCACCACTTTCTCCCCCATATTCTAATATTGGGGGCACACCTCCACTTACCAATGCACTACATCCTCCATTTCAACAGCTTCCAAATAATCCACACCAATCCACCACACTACCAGCACCACCACAACATGTTGCTACTATTATAGCTTCATCTCAACACTTTCATCCACAACAACCGCAACACCCTTCCATTCTCACATAGCCATCACATCAAGTGGTGCAACATACATCTCAACAACAACAACACATCTCACCTAACCCATCTCAACAACAAATACATCCCATCTCACCCATCTCAACAACAACAAATCTTATCTCACCCATCTCAACAACAACAAATCTTATCTGATCCACCTCATCAACAACAATAACAACTTCCACAACAACATGTGCACATCCCTATGCAAACACACCATAACCCGCTTACCAAATACCTCTATCATCCCTCTAGCACATACACTATTCAATCCCATACGAATCCTCATCAGAATGTGCAAAACCAAACACATGGCCAATCGCCACCTTACGCCAATCTTTCACAACCTCAACATAATCCCCATCAACAAACGTCAAATCCATACCCATATGCCACACAACAACCCACCATTGCACCACAATACCAATCATATCCACCCTACTTACAACAAAAAACTCACCAACAAGCGACACCTTATGCTTCTTATTATCAACAATCATCATCACATCCACAAAGAGGCCTTACCTCTACGCATTACCAAAATGCTATGCAGCAATAGGACCCCTCTCTTGTGTCTTACTATCAACAACAAGTGGCTCCCACTCAACACAACCAATCATCCAACCATCGATCTT